>WMED01029107.1:0-10326 GCA_019650415.1 Pipa parva
AATGATATCCAATGATATATAATGATATCCAATGATATATAATGATATCCAATGATATACATATATCCTGCTGGGGTGACACTATGGTTACTGGCTATATTTGTTTCCAAAGACGCAATACATAATTCTACAAACGATTGCATCGCGTAATAAACAGGAAATGTATTGAATAACTCACAATTACTAGCAAAACAATGGAAAAGAAAAGATATGATTAATGATCAGTCGCTCTTGTTATATTCTAGAACATTCTAGTCGTGGGTCAGTTAAGCCAAAGAATATATTATTAAAAATCAATCAAAGTGTTCCAACAGCCTCAAGTGTAAAATTATATCTCTCAGACAGGTTACTTTAGATAATATGGAATGACAGTTTGAACTGACGGACATAGCATGCCGGTCTTTATGGATTTGGACAGAAAAATGAAAAAATATTACAAACCGTTATTGTGCAGAAGAATCCTTATTATCCAGAAGGGAATTGCTTTGTTGTTAAGTGTGAAATTAACAGGAAACCCTTTGTCCACAGTCATTTGTTTTAAGGTTATAATAGATAGATTTCCCAATCTATATATATATATATATATACTAGCTTACCCGTCGCGCGTTGCTGCGATATCAGAAAAAAGGAAAACTCGTTATAAAAAAAAAAATCAATTTGCATTGTGTCATTTTTATTAATATTTATTTATTTTCATCAGCAAATTATTTGAAAGTGTCATTTAAATTCCATTTATTTATTTGAGTGCTTGTGGATATACTGTATTTTTGTTTTTTCCGTCTGGTGCGTATACGAATAAATCAGGAGGTTTTGTATTGTCTTTCGTGTTGGCTGACTGGAGTTTTACCAGCTCTAACAACGTAATCATCAGTTGGCATTCGCTCGAGGGCCGTCCTGAACGTTCGAACTAATTCTTTGTGTTCCGTAATCATTCGTTGATCAACTTGTTCATCAGTGATGCCCATAAAATAAATTTGGATAAATTTGTGATCTACATCCGGCAGTGGTAGAAGTGATCCAGCACGATGATAAATTTGCCCCGCTGCACTTTGAACGTTTGCATGTAATTGTCACATATAATTTCTGTTGCACTGAAGAATGTCATTTGGAAATATGAATTGCGCTTGCATATGTTTGCCAAGAAATGTTTTGACTGGCTTGTGTTATCTGATACAAACGTCGATAATGGTTCAGGTGGTAAATTAAATTCTGGCAATATCACTTTTCCACCTGCGCAGCACATTCCCGGAGTTTCATTTGTGAATTATTTGCTAAAGTCCAAATTATTGCGTATAGGTGCAAATTCGCCAGATAAAGACAGTTGCAATAGGCTGCTACTGTCACTGTCACATCTTTATAATGAGAATATTGTTGCAGTCGCGACTTTATTAGATGAAAATTGTCACAATCTTAACATTAAAAAATTGTCATGACTTTACGATGGGTATACTGTAGCAGATTTACTATGGGAATCCGCTACTTGAGAATTCGACAGTCAAATTCGCACCTTAGTGAATAACCCCCCAGCTGTACTTCAATGCACGGCAAATTTCGCATACCTTTTCCATTTTTTTCAATAACGACACTTGGATGACAACTGTAATCATAATCAGCATCGTAATGGAATGCCGCAAGATTCAAACCATTGTGTAATGTTCATCTGGATCGTACATTGCGTTCTCGATTGGTTACCAATCTGGATTTTCGCTGCTCTCCTGATTCATTCGAACGGGATTGAGTAGTGCCTAATCGATTGGCTTCTCAACTAGATTCTCGTTACTCTCCTGTTTGATTCGAGTGGGTTTGAGCAATTCGTAATCGATTGGCTTCTAATCTTGATTTTCTTTGCTCATCTGTTTCTGAAATTTGTGATGCCTTTTTTTTCCGTACTTGAGATGTAGATCGACCAATGGATTGACGTTTGAGGTCATATTTACAAATTATTTCACCTCTCACACGCTTAGTGAAATATAAATGTTGACGATATTCGCAAAATCTCTGAAAAAAATAAAAATATTAGCATTAGGAATTTTATTGAAACTGAACTAAATCCCAAAAATGCCCGAAAAATTGCTATATGTAACACACACAAAACACAACACACGCACACCCTCACAGACACACCAACGCACACACTGACAGACATACTTCCCAAAGTTTCATGCCGATTGGATAAATGGTGCAGTAATGCATAAAGGACACACACACAAATTCATTTATATATATATATATATATATATAATTTTTTTTAATTCAGTATTGCTTGAGACTCCAATAAAAAATGAGTATTGCAATACGTGGTGATACCTTTTTTTATTGGACTAATTATAATAAATGGGCAAAATGTAATAATAAAATTCATAGCGCTCCAATTACAGTAACGCTATGGAAATAATGATGTATTAGATAGTGTTTTTGATGTTAGCGCTACAGTTTGGCATAGAACCGAATGGTTTTTCCCAGGTCTAGAGAGGTGAATCGTTTTCACCGATAGTTTTACCTTAGCTGAGCAGGGAAAGTTTGTTAAATAGCGCTCACGAGTGATACTGATTATTTGGATAAAAATAATGATCTCTCTCAAAATAGGCATTGTTGTTAAAAAATAGAGATACGCGTTTATAACTTGTCGAATTGGTCGAAAAGACGAAAAAGGCAGGGGAAAACACATTTTTCCGACCATTTTGATTTGTAGAAATATCTTCTGCTAAGTTTAGCTGTAGTTCCCCTTTAAGTATCTATTTCCTTTATAGATTATTATTGATTGTATAGATTATTATCTATAATTGCTACAGAAAAAAATTCCCCTTTAAAAAAAAAACAGAAAAATAAAATTATGTTTTAAAAAGGAAGTTGCTTTTAGTTCTATAGATTTCTTAAATTGTTCTTCCATTAAATATGACGCTTACCCATGTGTGGATAGCAATTAGGTAGAAGCATGGGTTCTATAGTCTTCAACCACTTAAAGGCCTGTAAAACGCCACCTGATTTCTTGCTGGGTTGATTGGACCATCCGAACGGAGAGCTTTAACGATCCCTCTACTATCAAGCGTGTATACAATAGTACAATGGCGAATCAACTCACCCCCTCTCACACTTCATGCTGTGTAAAAAGCCTGTTACTTCATTCAACAGGTTTTTACACAGCTAAAAATCAGCATATTTATCCAAATGATACTTTATTTTGCCCGTCGTAGAAAATGACGCTTCATTTTGGAAAATTGAATCTTCTAGAAAAGCAGATTTTCTTTTAAACTGCTAAATGTATTTGACACTTTGTGTTTCTGGCCTAGGGCATTTTAGCTGGTGCTGATTTTAGTTTTCCTTTAAAATGATGAAATGTCGCTGGCGTGGGCTGATTTGGTATTGTGTAGTTTTGTTTTTCCAGCATAGTATTTTCATATTATGCCACTAATTATTTTATAAAGAGTAAGCTGGCATTAAAGACATTATCACAGTCTCGAGTCGAGCTTCGCCGAAACTGGAATCCCTTTAAAACGTTTGCTGATGTCCGCGAGCAGGACATCAGTGAGCGCGTAATAGTCTCTGCGAGCTGATGCGAAGGATCGGAGGGTAAGTTTGCTCTTGCTGAATTACCCCCTAGAGTGAATGCGTATCACCCAGAATGTTGACTATTAGAACGTAAGAATGGATATGGGGTTTCATTAAAGGTCTACACACAAATATACTTATGAATAATTATATTTGCAGGCTAAAACATTAATGAGTATATTAACCTTCAAATTAATTTTTCAAGCATGGACAGACCTGGGGGTATGCCAGTTTTCATTTTGCAAACAACATCCCATCGATTCTAAAGTAGCTTGAGTGGCACACTATGGGGAGAGTGGGCCACGGTGCCGATTATGCACCAACCCAGATCGAGCACCAGGGCTCACCTCTCCGAAGAACGGCCCCTGAGCAGCTCAGTTCCTCGTCAAAACCCCACCCTTTTCATCTCTAAACCTCATAAGTGTTTTATCTGTGTAACTCCTAATTTCATGTAAAGTAAAATCAGAAATGTCAGGTTCAACATCTGAATATTAAAAAAATTTCTTAGGTAGAATTTATCCCCCTAATTCTCACCCCCGCTTATATCCCTGACTGGGAGAGAGAAGCGCTCTTCCATTTGAGCAGCCTAACATTACCAATCTTTTGTCAACCCCCTGCTATTCTGTGCATTTTCTCCTATTGTTTGTTCACTGCACTTATGGGGTTATTCACTAAAGTCCAAATTGTTGTGTATAGGTGCGAATTCGCCAGATAAAGACAGTCGCAATAGGCTGCTACTGTCGCGGTCGCGTCTTTATAATGAGAATATTGTCACAGTCGTGACTTTATTATGGGAAAGTTGTGGCGACTTTACAATGGGGAAATTGTAGCAGATTAATAAAAAGTAATATGTGTTGTAAATGCATAATACATTTTTTTTCTAATATACTTAGTCAGTCTTTTATGTGAGGAAAGGAATTAATTATTCCATCTGTGTAGCAGTACACAGCTCCTTCTGTGTTTACTTCCTGGTTGGATTCTTGTGTCACTGACACAACGGCGTCTCAGGAAGGTCAAAATTAATAGCTAATGAATTACCATGGGCAGTTACAATACTTACAGCTAATGGTGTATACTGTCAGTAGCAAGCTCTGATGTTGAGCATGAGAGAGAGACCAAATCCATATAAAAATAAAGAGAATGTTTCAGCCCTTTCTTTAACAATTGCTTTTGCTGGGTTAACTACACCTTTCAGAGGTAAACAACATAAAAAAGGTGGATGACAGTTTAAAGGTTCTGATTGGTTATTTAGCATTATCCAGCCTGTCAGTTAATTCCTTAACACTGAACAGGAAGTGGCTGAGAGAGGGGAGGAGCTTCAGTAACAAACTGGCGCTAAATTGTGAAGGGTGGAAATAAATAAATAACTTATATGACAGAAAGCATTTATTTAACTTTTATTTAACAGTGCCAAACAGGCAGCAAATAACTGTTGATGCCTAAACTGTTCCTTTAAATTAAACCATGACCCCAGTCAGTGGTACATTTTTTTCACATCCTATATAATATTCACAATTCAGAGTCACATTTGAGTGACACAAGTAACATTATCCAGGTCCCGGTCTGAATGAGTCCCATACAAAACCCTTGGTTTGCTGAGCTGTTTGGATAGTCAACCTGCTGAGGATTATGGGTACTGAAGGCTTAGGATGTTTTAAGCTAAAGGCTTTGAACTTCTGCAGTGATTAAGTCTATTTTCATTTGGATTTGTCAGCACAATCCTTCTATGCAGGGGACATTCTGAACGCATTAGGGATTCTTCCAACGATAAACAATGCATTCTTAATAGCCAATGATGACATGCACAGCCAATAAAAATCCAGCGCACGCCAGATATTAATAATGTTTATGGACTATAGAAAGAGGGCGGGGGAGCAATAGTAAAATAGCAGTGAAACATATTTTATTTCCAGATGCAGTGAGAGAGTGAAATCAGTTGAAACAACAAAGGGAAGAAACTATCTTAAAACTGCAATAATAAAATTTATTAATGTCATAAAACAAGGTGTTTTTTCACTACATTTATCTCTACCTACGATCAAACAAATGTGAAATCACAGTATCGTGCCTGGGGGTTTATTAGACAGATTCCTGGACAACCATGTAAATAGGGGTATAAATTAGGATTATTTATTTCTACATTTACTGCGTTTCCCCGCAGAGTGCTAAAATAAGTAGACAACCCCCATAAAGCTTGAAGGTGAATGACTCAGGGAATTGGCAAGTATTCCAACCATGCTTACAGTATACCCATTCAGCAGAGGCTGAAGCACTGATTTATTAAGGGAAATGAAACATACAGGCGCATTTATATCAGTCAGGTGACATACTATAAGTTTACCGTCTGCGTTTAAAAGAGCCCCTCGACCTACGTTTTTGCATTTTATCGTTGATTGATGATATTTAGGAAAACGGCCCAAGGATTTCCTTATTTTGATTGCTTTGTCGGATTACTTTACTGTCTTTTTTAAAAACTTTTAATTTCCTTATATTTTGCACCAAAAAATTTTATTTCAAGGGGTAATAATGTATATTTTGGGAGAGCGCATGGAAACTGCCATGCAGATTATCATCAACTGTGCTGATTAGAATGTTCAGCGCACTTGCAGCTGATTGGACAAACACAACATAAAGTACAATCAGAGATAATCAAATGGACCTTCATGGGTTCAAGGGGCTGGACTAACTGGTGTAAAAAGGAGTGTATTACTGTATTATCAATATACTGTATAATAATCAAAAATAACTTGGCATTGTAATAGGATTTAGGGATAAATACCTATATAATGCACATTGATCGAAATAGGAGTTTAGTGTCCCCTTAAAGAGACCGTAACATAAACATTCTCATTTGGATTGTCCTGGCAATTATTTGAAAACAGCTCTTAGTTATTCACTAAAGTCCAAATTGTTGTGTATAGGTGCGAATTCGCCAGATAAAGACAGTCGCAATAGACTGCTACTGTTGCAGTCGCATCTTTATAATGAGAAAGCGACTTTACTATGGGAAAATTGTAGCAGATTTGCTATGGGAAACCACTGTTTGGGAATTTGACAGTCGAATTCGCACCTTAGTGAATAATCCCCGTTATCTTCAAACTTGAATTAATGAATGAAGTTGGGAGGGTCAAGTACCCAGAATTACATTTACAAAGTGAAAAAGCTTTTACACTTACTAATTCAAATATGTACTGTTCTTAAAATATTAAGTATAATTCTATGATTACTAAATACACTTATTCTTTTAACAATTATTGGTTTTTAGACTGGTTAATTCACTGGTTTATTTTTCCACAAAATGCTTGAATCTTGTTAATGGGAGGTGCACAGCTGTGTATCCTTGTCTGAAAAATCGGCGATATTGATATCGATCAAACAAAGGGTAATGGAAGCTTTGGTAGTATTAACGCATCAATATTTATTTCTATTGATACATTCTATTTGCCAGTACTTCACTTATGGGAAATTGAAAATGTGGCGGAAAGGATCAGATTGGTGAAAATGACCTTAGTAACCCCCCCCCCCCGGGGGTTTATTCACTAAGGTGCGAATTCGACAGTCAATTCACAAATAGCAGATTACCATAGCAAATCCACGACAATTTCCCCATTACAAAGTTGCGACAATTTTTTTTTAAAGTTAACATTACGACAATATTCGCATTATAATGACGCGACTGCGATAGTAGCAGCCTATTGCGACTGTTATTATCTGGCGAATTCACACCTATAAGAAACAATTCGGACTTTAGTGAATAACCCCCCCCCCTCCAATATACAATTACTAGTTTGATCTCAGTTGCTTCATTTAAAATACTTTGGGGGATATTTATCAAGGTCTTTTCAACCCATTCGCCCATATTCTATTTTAGTTGTTGCTTTTCGATGCATTTTTGGCAAATTTTTTTAGCCGTAACTTTTTTTTTCGATTGTGGCCAATTTATGAACTGGCAGCGGAAACTTTTCCCAGCTGAAAAAAAGATTGATATGAAAAAATTGTCGTCACATTAAAATGTACGCATTTTATATTGATTTCAATGGAGTGTCTTTTCGATTTCAACTATTTTTAATATCGGTAACTTTTTTCGTTGCAAAAAATTTGGGCAGCCGTCTCCCATAGAAAATAATAGGCTTTTTCCACCCTCAATCTAGCAATTTTTTTTTTTGGTGATAAAATTTGCCTCAAGGGGCACAATAAATAATGATATTCTAGTGAGTTTTATCACCGCAACTTTTCACCAGTGACTTTTTTTTCAACTTCAAATATCCCCCATTAAGTTCAACTATCCTTAAATACACATGTCCACAATATCAAATCAGTATCCCACCAGCAACTGCCAAGCTACAAAAACACTCTTATTACACTGTGTTCCAAATTATTATGCCAATAATATTTTCTCATATTTTCCAAAATGACCTACCGGTAAATGAATTGCAGTCATTGTAATTTTCCAGTCGTCAACTACTCAAGTATAATTGAAAGGTTTTTGAACAAACTGCCTATAACAGTATATTTAAAAAAAATAAACACTCAAAATGCCCTCAAAATGCATGTTCTAAATTATTATGCACAGCTGAGTTTTCAACCTATTTCATTTTTATTAAGAACAAAAAAATGGTCATTTGTCAAATTCTAAGCATTAGCAGGTTATTACAAACTGAAATTAAACAGTTTTCAAGTCAAAACTTTATTCTAGGTGATGTTACATTTGCACATAGGACTCCCTGTTCGAAAGGAGTTTCTGAACTCTCTCGTTCATTGAATTTGTCAGTTTTTGGATGGTTTCTGCTTCAATTGTTTTGCATGAGGACAGAATACCCTCCCAGAGCTGTTGTTTAGATGTGAACTGCCTCCCGCCATCATAGACACTCCTTTTGATGATGCTCCAGAGGTTCTCAATTGGGTTGAGGTCAGGGGAGCATGGGGGCCACACCATAAGTTTGTCTCCTTTTATGTCCATAGCAGCCAGAGATGCAGATGTGTTATTTGCAGCATGAGACGGTGCATTATCATGCATGAAAATGATCTTGCTGCGGAATGTACGGTTCTTCTTTTTGAACCATGGCAGGAAGTGCTGTTTGAGAAACTCCACATACATTATGGAGTTCATCTTTACCCCTTCAGGGATCCTAAAGGGGCCGACAATCTCTCTCCCCATGATTCCAGCCCAAAACATTACTCCACCTCCTCTTTGTTGGCGTCGTAGCCATGTTTGCATGGGTGTCCATCAACCAGCCATCCTCCACTCCATCCATCTGGACCATCTTCATGTATTGCTTGTGTGCAGTGAATAGAGGAGTTCGACAGGATGGCTTACGCACAGCTGCAAACCTCTGAAGGACTCTGCATCTTGTTGATCGGAGGACGTTTGAGGCACCAGCAGCTTCAAAAACTTGTCTACTGCTATGACATGGCATTTTTGCAGCTGCCCTTTTAACCTGATGTACTTGACTGTGGGAAAAAGTCCTCAATTTCCCCTTATTAGCACGCCGCACTGTGAATCAGCTACATACTTCTTGATTGTGCAATGATCACGATGAAGTGTCTTGCCAATGTTGATTGTAGTCATGCCTTGACCTAAACACTCCACAATTTGTTGCTTCTCAGCAGCCGACACATCATTTTTTTTTCCCATTTTGGCTGAAAACCTAGGCTGCTTAATAATGTGGGACAGCCTTCTTAAAGTAGTCTTGCCTTTAATTGGACACACCTGCCAAACTAATTAGCACAGGTGTCTGCAATTGCTTTCAGTGATATAAAGAGCCCTGATACACATCACCATCAATGAGTTTAACTCACAAACAAAAAAATTCTTACCTTATCACTCCTAAACACTTTTTGCATAATAATTTGGAACACAGTGTATATTAGAACTCTTTTATTAAAAGGATGGCATAAGTAATAGCATTCTATGCTTTATCAGACTTGAAAGAAAGACATCATCGAGCTTGAGTGGGATCAAAGATGGCTACTAAAGTAATAAAAGCAATGGGCTTGTTTAGTCTAGAAAGAAAGAAGATTTAAGGGGAATATAGTCAGATTACATCTTTACATATGCAGTACTATAGCTTAGTGAGAAGTGTTTCTCCCCAGTAGTTGTCAAATGTGATGCAGAATGATTGAGTAGGCAGCACTGATAAACTTCCACACCAGGAAATGTGTGTGTGATGTGTACTGGCCAGTTTTCCATGAAAAGGTACCTTCCCCCGGACATTTTTGCCCTACTTACTACTTAGCACATGTGCACAAGTAACCTCTCCCTCTGTAATCTCCTGCATTCCAACTTAATTTATGCGGTCAAAAGGTCAGCACACTGCTTAACCAATAGCAGTCAGGCAGCTTTTTCTTCTCCTGTTGCCTGACTTGCAGAACAGACAGAGGAGGGGGAGCGGGGGAGGAAAACTTCAGCTCTCAGGAAAACTAATTAAGGGAACAAACTGCAAGTATTATTTATTCCCTAAACTTTTTTTTACTATTTGTGTCAGCAATTGGCTTAGTATAATGGAGTTTTATATGTATGTTTGCAGTTATATCAGCACTATAGTGCCCCTTTAAGGGGTGATCTAATAACCATGTATAAATATATCAGGGGTCAGTACAGAGATCTTTCCCCTCCCACAGGCTATGGAACTCTCTGCCTGAAGAAGTTGTCATGGTTAATTCCATTAAAGAATTCAAAATTGGTTTGGATGCTTTCCTTCAGTGTAAGAACATTAGAAGTTATGGGTACTTGATAACTGGAGGTGGGATCTTGATCCAGGGAATTATTCTGATCCT
>WMED01029108.1:0-10326 GCA_019650415.1 Pipa parva
ACAGGGATACATACAGTGCTTCCAAAAATTCTAAATTGTGTCTTTACAATATTTAGCTATTAATATTTAAAATTGGGCTTTATCGCAAACTATATATGCTTTATGTAAAAGCAACATAGAAAATAATGGGACCAGGTAAGGTCTGTTTAACAACATGGCTGCTATCGATAAAAGATTTGAATTGACAGAAAGTAGTAAAATTCATTAATTCAACTTTAGAGATAACATTTTTACAAGTGCTATATTTAGTGCCATGCTAATCCAAATGGGAATTGCTTTGGGTGTTACTAGTCCTGTAACACCACAAAAATAAAAATTCCTATTTAGCTTGTCATGTCAGTTATTCAAATACAGCACTTGTAAAAATGTTATCTTTGAAACTAAATTCAGAAATTGCTTTTTGTCTAATTTTCTCTTTGCTAAGAACAGTCATGTTTGTTGTTGGACAACTTGGATTTTTTGGAAACCTATATTAAAAATATATACTTAAAAAATAGTAATTATAAAGAAGATTAGGCCCATTTTTATTTTTTGAAGTTACTGTCCTTTTAAGTAGGGCTCACCTGGGAATGATAATATAGTTGTAACTATAGGTCTACTGTGCTACTTGAAGCAATTAAAGTGACCAAACAATACACTATACATGGTAAAAGTAAATGGGGGTATTAAATTGCTTTATGGCTGCTTTCACAGCTTTGACAACCGAATAGCAAAACATTAGGCTATGGAGTTCCATAACCATCAGGGATGATTCCAATGATAATCTTTGCTGGAATCTGTCTGATCAGACACTTTTTTTTGTTTAATAAACTGCTACTTCCTGAAAAATTATTAGATTACTCACGAAGGCACTCATTGGCACTGTCTGCGGTCGCTCTTCTCCAGGGGCGATCATTATAGAAGGGCAAGCACTTTTCACAGTCCACACCAAAAGTGTTGTGTTTACAATTGCACACAAGCTTCTCAAACTCATTGCGCACACACTCGCTGGCATGGCCATTACATTTGCACCTGAGGGTGAGAGATTGATACTTACAGGGCTACAGTACCCACAGGATATTTAAAAAAGACAGAAAGTGCTTCCCCAACAAGCTACAGTTACTGAAAAGCACAGCACACTTACCTGCCACCAACAGCAAAGTCTGAAATGGCATAATAATAAGACTTCAGCACTTTGGGGTCACTGAACACTTCATCTCCAAAGGTATTCAATCTATTTAAGGTCACACGAATATCAGTAGCGGTTACCCACTCCTGCAATGATGAAGATGCTACAGTGTTTACAATGATTATTACTGTAACAAAAGACATAAATTCATTATGGGACTAACTCATTTGCACTAACAACATTATACTATATACTGCTATATTATAATTTTATTAAACTGCATTATTACATCAAGCTGCATAATTCAGCTATTTGACTAGTAACTAATTAAACATCTCAACAGAGCAGAAAGAATTCAGATGAATGTACCAAAGCAGCACCAGAAAGGTAGAGAGATGTAAAGATCTACTTTTGTGTGCCCTCACTCCTTACCTACAAAACAATTTCTACTGGCACGTGCCGCAACCTAGAAAGCTACCTGCTTATCTGAAGCCTGACCCATGGCCCATTTTTAGGAAGAAATAAGCAGTAGATATTACAAGCAAGAGTACATACTACTATAAGGTGAATGTAACAGTGAGGAAAGTAAAATTAACAATAATGTAATTAACTTCTCTACAACCACAGACAATTTACAGGAGATACTCCCTGCAGTTGATTAGAAGCAATCTGGGGCACTGCTAGGTAACAACACATGCGGTTAGGCAATGTAATGTGAAGGATTAGTGAAGTTGCACCAATATTGCAGTGCCCATTTGCCCACTAAAAAAAAAAAAAAATGAAAAAGTAACGCTATAAACTTACAGTAAGTTAGTGGGCTGTGATCAAGTGAAAAATGGAAGAAGGCAGCTTACACATAAAATACATAAAACACATACATAAAACATAAATACATGTCAGTTTTCTGATACTGACATTTTAAAGTCCGTCACAAAATTAAAGTTCAGTTCAACTGCAGCTGAAGTACAAGACATGATGAAAAGTCCAGACCAAGCAACCTGATTCTGCAGAGTCAAGTTGGGGCTGAATTTAATAGATGTAAAATGGAATCGTTTTTAAGACAAATTGCAATAGTGAAGTCTGTGTAATCAATGGAAAACATGTTGCATTGTAACTTGAGGCTTACTGGTATCCGGCTCAGCTACAATGATTATATGATTGTATTATGAACCTTGATAAGGGATTGAATAATTAATGTGCTGATCTGCCCCACCTATGGAACTAATTTTGTTGTTTCTCAGAATTGAGAGTCACCATTAGTTTTTAGTACCCATTGTGCGGCCAACTAGCAAGCAAAGGGAGCCTACAAGGAACAGAGGCAGTGTGAATAAATACCCACCTTGAAGAACTACTGATTGGCTTCATGTAAAATAAGCAGTGAGCCCATGGTAATGCATGCTATGCACTTTTATAGTTAATGTTTAGTGTGTTTATTTCAGGACTTCTGACATCTGTTGTGATATGAACAAGCACAGAGTCAGTATTAAAATAATAATACTAGTGGCCTATAACCTATGCTGGAAGGTAGACTGGTCTGAAAAGAATTTAATGTAGATCACTTTGTGAGTAAGGATGTCTAAATTCACAGTGGTGCAACATAAGCTATTTGTATTTTTGAAGGGCCACTAACACCAGCCATTTGGATTGGCATGACAGTTACTCCAATGCAGGATTTGTAAAAATGTTATTATGTAAGATTAACTGAATTGCTTTGTGTTGTTCTTCTAATTGCAGTTTTCTCTTATAAAATTCAGTTTCATAAGACATCTAATAAATACGTATCTAAAGTTCCACAGAAAACAATGGCTAGAAGATGTTTACTTAAAGTGTAAGTAAAGTTATTGACCAAACTACCATATGCATATATATTATATTTATAATGTGGAAACATAAACATTGAAAAGTAAAATCGATTTTGTGTTTTTCAGTTCTCACCTCTTAATCAAGCAGCCTTTCTCCTCAGCATTTCTGTATAATTGCTTCCTGTATAGTGCCCAGAAGTCACCTCCCCCTAATGAGGTCACACAATGACCCATTCTGCTAGTGCATGCTTAGTAATCTGATACTTTCCTTTCACTGCAAAAGCCCTGCAGCATTGAATTCTGACTTGGACAAAGTCGGTTTTTAAGACAGATAATGCGAGAGGGGTGGGGGTGTGGCCTCATACTCTACAGGAAGGAGGAATATTTTACAGAGGGATAACAAGTGCTGCAGAAAGAAAAGGTGAGTGAGGATTTCATTAATCGTTTTTCCACTTTACAATACTTTAATGGGGCAGTCTTTATAAATAGGGTTTACTTACACTTTAATTTATAATACATGCCTACAACCAGCAAACAGGAAAAATAAACACAAAGCAATACAAATCAGAATGAAACTGATGTTCATACAATTTTAAAATGATTGCTTTGTTGAGGTTAACTTTAAAACATTTTCATTCAGACTAGCAACAACACACCTACTGGTAATAAAATAATGCAGCAAAGAATTCCTCAGTCAAGGAGAGGAATATGGATTGCTTTGTTGAGGTTAACTTTAAAACATTTTCTTTCAGACTAGCAACAACACACCTACTGGTAATAAAATAATGCAGCAAAGAATTTCTCAGTCAAGGAGAGAAATATGGCTGCGCCCATACTTTTACTGATTGAACAGGGTATATACTCTCCCTTATTATGGAATGTCAATTTGCAAATTTACTTGGTCATCCACAACAAGCACACAGTAGTATTTTTTTATTTCACTTTGTATTGTAACAAAAAAAGCAACATTTAGTATTAGCACACATTTATACATAAGGCACTATTCTTGCTTACTTGTAATACAGGGCTGTTGTCAAAGTTGTAAGCACTGGGCCTGCCCTCAAGGGTAGAGAAAGCCACATTCCCTCCTGTTAATGGTGAGATGTCGCTGAATTCATCAGTGCAAAGCGCCTGCTGCTCATCTTCTCCAGTGCGAATGAAGCCTTTATTGAACTTCTGGTAGGTGTTTTCACAGGATCCACTGTAGTACTGGTATGGAATCCAGGGGCCATTTTCTTGCGTTCGCTTATACAGAGCGAAGCTTTCAGGTCGACTCGTGTGGAACTTAAGGCGCACGTAGGTGATGGCAAACGCCTTTCCTGAAGAAACAGTGATGGAGAAACTGATTATTGGTTAGAAAAATGTTGGTATGTAAAACACTAACTGAACATTACTGATGTAGAAAATTTCATGTAAAAAACTGATTATCAAGAAACAAATTCTAGTCCTCTTAAAATAATGTAAAAACATTATATAAGTCAGGAAACTAAGGTAAGGGAAAAGCACACAAAAAAAATCTAATTAGCAGATGAAAAGGCAATAGACAGGGTGTTACATGGGAAGGCATCTACCCCCACGCAATTATTTCACAGAACATCTGGAACAACGGATCAGCACAAATGTTCCCAGGATGAGCAGCACAGCTGCAAACCAGCTGTTTTAATGTTGATTTATGGAACAAAATACACAAACAAACAAACCCCCAACTCACATAAGTTCCTGCTATTTAGGCTCCAGCATAGCAACTATAGTCCTGCTCCAGTGTAATTGTCAGTTCAATTCCTTCCTGTTCTGTGGCTGTACTGATAAAGGACTGTTTATGAGCACATTAATTTCCCAAGAAGACCTTGATCTTTCAGACAAATTTTAAATACTACAGCAGACAATTCTATCTGTAACAAAGGATTCTGTATAATAAACATGACAATAAAAGTGCAAACGGAAAAAAGAAAAAATCTGGAAGAGCCATTTCCATCCAGAAACTGATCTAACTAGCATCCAGTGTTGCAAAACCTTCCTTCAGTAATTTTGCATCAGTAAAAATGTAGCTGAATTTTAAATATGAAAATAAGAACTATGAGATGAGTAAAAATATTACAGTGTCTTAACCTTGCTACTACACTACACCCAAATGCTGCTAGTTGTAATTTTATAACTGTGTTGTGCGTGATCCTTTCCTTTTAATCCTCAATAATCCCTCTTGCCCACTGAAATTAGCACAACTTTATTTTTTTTTCTGGATAGAAAGCTGACATTACATACCAATGTGTCAGTAAAAATAATGGTGGTCAGTAAACATAAAATATTTTCTCTAATGGATGGCGTACATGCTAGCTACTCTGCAATATCTATACACTATTCCTAAACAGAAAACTATGCAGGCTGAAGAAAGGAGGGGTGGAAACAGGAAAAAGAAAGGAAACAGGTGGAGAAAAAGAATAAGTGTGAGAAAAAGTGCCGATGATGTTAACCCAGATACAGTTACATACATTCACATAGTTCTGTGAATCATCAACATTGTTACAGTCATTTGAAGGATTGGGGTGTTTCATTGCTCAACTGCTTACCATATTATATTTATCTGCAAAGGCAATGGCAGATAATGCATTGTGACGCATCAAAGTGCCTTGTGAGTTTACTACTGCACAATAAAAGGTCAGAGGTGTTTTGGCACAGTTAACCATGTACAGAAAGTATAGTGAGATGTTCTGGTGCGATCCCATTAAAACCAATGGAGTGACTTGAAGCAGTCCTCAAAAGACATCTCCTGCCATTTCCCTAATTCATTCAGTGTTGAAGAGGAAGCAGAAAAAGAATTGCCCCCAGATCAACAAACCTTTAATTACCATTTAAGTTAGTAGAATTCTGTTTTGCTTCATTTTTTTTTTTTTTTTTTTTTTTTGTTGCTTAGAGGTCAATTAATGCTTGAATTTTCAGAATAATTCAGTTTCAATACTCATCTTTTTTTTCATGCCCTGTACTAGCACTCTTAATTTGCTATAAACTCATAGCCTAGTTGCTTGGCTAATAGACCCCAACCACCAAAAGACCATCAAAATGTAAACAAGAGAGGTTCTAAACAAAAAGTGAGTTAATTCAAAAACTGCAAAGACCAACTGAACACAGTTTTACAATAATAGCACAATCTACAAGAAACTAAAATTTATTCCGAAGGAAAAAAAGTTGAACGTTCTATAAAACACCTGAACACAGATCATTTTTTTCAGCATTCAGTCAAGCAACTGCCCAATCCAAAACACATGGAAATTTATTAATTTTACCAAAGTAGACAGTATAATCACATCAAGTTAAGTCTTGTAGAGACATAGCTAACACCTAGTTAGGAGACACGTCTCTAAATAAGCTATTTGTGGAATCTGACAACAGCCGGCTCTTCACATCTACCTCATGAGCTATACACTCACATGTCTGCTATTTTCTGAGCCCTAGAATTATTAAAGGATCCCTTGACTGACACGTGCTGTACTGGAAATATATTAAGTAGAATGACTGCACCAATAGCAAATTCTTGCTATTAATTTACAAAGAAAAATGTCAATGGACACACTGTGGTCACTGCCTTTAATGCATGTGAAAAAAATACTACACCTACTGTATACAAATGTAAACTGTGTACAGGCAATCAGCAAATACAGTAGTTATTAGATTAAAATGTACAAGATACGTTTTCTGTTTCTTTACAAATCCAACTGTTTTTCATTATTATCCATTTCAGCTGACTTGGTTTCAGATGGAGGACCATCTAACCTTGTTAACATTAAACAATCAGCAAAATGTATTTATAGAGAAAAATTGTAGGCAGCGCTGCATTATGCAGAGCTTTTTTTTATGCTGCTTTCAAAAAGATTTTGAAATTGATTTCAGAGGAGAGTGGGATCCAGAGAGCAGGGTTATACCAAATAGAGCAGTAGAGGAAAATTCACAACTGAGGCACCTTTAACATGAGAACAGGAGTCTGCAAAGTTTGTAGAGGAGGGAGTCATTTCACTCCCTCCTCCACCAGTGAAAATTATTTCTGAGCCGCAAAGGGGGAGGAGTGCACTCTCCCGATCACATGACCTGCTGACAGCCAATCAGAAGAGGCGGAGGTCATGGGCATGGCTTGAGAGATGCGCTCCAAGCCACAACAAGGTGGCTGAAGAGCCGCATGAGGCTTGTGAGCTGCACTTTGCTGACCCCTGCACTAGAATAACCTGGCCATGAAAAGTTAGGGGGAAAAGTTCAAAGTGCACCCACATATTATCCATAACTATCTATTTACAATACAAAGCAGCCAAAGAAAAAACAAAGATTTACAAAATGACCAAATTCCATATTCCCAGTGTTTTCCATTTCTCTGCCTATGTTCCAGTCTCTACTCCTAGTCATTTCACATTCTCCCAGCCCTATGTTAACAACCCACATACTATGTATAAAGAAAGCAAGAACTTGTGGCTCTCCTAAAAAACAGTTGGTTCAAAGAGTCCAAAAGAAAACCACTGCTCCCCAATGATTTACAATAAACTCATACATACCAACTTACAAGTCAGCCAATTCCCAATTTATTCCACTTAAATCAATTACTAATCAGCAGGGAACAAGGGAGTTTGGCAACTACTAGCACCAACAATGAATAATTTAGGTAAAAGTAAACGCTTGTACATACAGTACAGGGAAATCAAAGAACAAACTCTTCTCTTTTTCACAGTAGGGTTTTTGAGGATATCAACTGCTCATTAAAAAATTATTAACCCTTATAAGTAAGACTTTGCAGTAGGGTAAAATAGGACAAGGCAATAACAAACTGTTATATAATGAAGTAAAAGACAATGTATGTAGTATGTATGTATAATTTTATTTATAAAGCGCCACAAATTTATGCAGTGCTGTACAATTCAACAATACAAATACATAATAAAGACATGGGAAAAGTGCATTAAACAACACAAGTATATGTCCATTGGATGAACGCAGGTTCTTGCAAGAAACTTGCATGCATCCTCCTAAGAGTATATGCTGAACAATTTGTCTGCTAACATAGGTGCTTCAACATGAATGATAAAAACATGCCCACATCTATCAGTACTGTAAATCAACTTAGACGAGTGATCCAATTGTTTGGATGATTATCCAAATAATCACGTCTGCAAACATCAGGCAAATTTGTCTTGAACTACTAGATATTTCATCTACTCCCAACTGACTTCTACTGAAGTTAGACTGGAATCTCAGTGCTGCAAGTACAGTATATGCACATATATGCATGTATATATTACAGTCTGAATGAAGTCAGTGCTGTAACTCTGGTTCATCTCTAAGCTGGATAGTCATCACAATGAAATAAGTGCATCTGCAAATTGCATAACACAAAAGGAGTCTTTATCACAAGCAGTAAAATGCTGATAAATCAGTCCATTCACATAAATGAGAAACTGCATTAAAAAGCCTCACTATCTGTCCATAGCCAGTTAAAGGGGGAGGATTGCACAAATCAGAAAATAAAAGAAGTAGTAAAAACATAGGATAAATCATAATTAACATAAAGAAAAAAAATGTCCTATTGTGAGCAAACTAGATGTTCTGGATTCTTCCGCCTCCATCTCTGTAGCAAGCAGTCACTGTGCAGCACTTCAAAAATCAATGGGAAGCGCATCCTACCACCACTACTGACCGTTACTTGGTTAGATGGGCTTCCCCCATTGGTTTGTGCAGCGCTACACGTTGAAGACTGAAAACACTTTGTGCCTGAGGGGCAGTACAATAACTAACCAACTAGGTTTTTCAAAAAAAAGTTATTGAAGTTAACTACAATTATTTTCATGTTTACTTTATTTTTTCTTTCTGATCCTGCCTGAAGTTCCACTTTACCCACAACAAGACCTTTTAAGGGTAAGGGCTGTGGTGTGTCACTGTTTTGGGTGTTTAATAAAATGCTGTAATAAATGACTAGTTTGCCACTGCCCTTAGACTTCCGTAACTGACAACAAAGCACACTGATGGAAGTTTTTTCCGGTTTAAAAAGGTAGAATACTTTATTTTTTGGCCATTGTGATTTGTAATTATTACTATTGGCTGGTGAAATAAATGCTTAGAAATCCACTTCCCTCTCTGACATTATGCTTTTCCCCTTTGTAATTATATGCTGTCCCAGGAGAATTAAGTATACATAAGCTTTCTTTCTGGGATTTGCCATTGTGGTGGTTAGATGACAATTTTCCTGCCAAAACAAGTCTCACAGACATTTATAAATCTTTAAAAACAATGAACTAAAAAAAAAAAAAAAAAAAAGAAAAAAAGAAATTTTAAATACATCCTTCTTTACTGGAAATGCCAAATATATTATGAAAACAAAAAGGGTCATTATTTAGGTTCAAGGGAATTAAAGGATATATGGCAGCACTAATTTTCTAATATATGTAGAACTGGGTCACTTTACATTAATTATATTGCCTATAAAACTGTAAGATAATGGTACAAATGACACTTTATAAAAATGTAACCGGGTTGTCGACCCTGCAGAAAATCACGCAATATACAGTAAGTGGCAGTCTAGGCAACCATTGCAAAATCACCCATGTCTGAATTTTCAAGCAACATACAGGCAGTTTGCCAGTCATAAAAATGTCCTGAATGGAAAATTGTTGCAGTCTGGACCTTAAAAAATTGTTGTGACTTTACAATGGGGAAATTGTAGCAGATTTGTTATGGGAATCCGCTGTTTGCGAATTCGACAGTCGAATTTGCACCTTAGTGAATAACCCCCTTAGCCTCTGCTCGTCTTTAAAAGGAATGCAACTCCAGAAGAAAATATTGCTATTTTAATTGGCATGGCAGTTATTCTGTTGCAGTACTTTGTAAAAATGTCATATTTACGTTTCATATTTGAAAAGTTACTGATTTTTTTTTGTTGTCTCTCCCTTCTGGTTGCAGCCAAATGGGGGTTTCCGGGGCACTTCTTGAATAATGCTATAAACAATTGCATAGGAATAGAGAGGGGTTTGTTTAATTTAGAGATGAGAGTTGTCTTCAATCACAGGCAATAAAAACAAACCTGAAATAACACATCATCAGGAATTTAACTTCTAAGATAAACATTTTAAGCTATGCCAATCCAAATGGGATTTTTTTCTGGTGTTACTGGTTCTTTAAGTAATGAAACGCTGAAATATTCACAAATTAAAGGTTGTGCAGACAAACCTATTTGGTTAACTGGCTGGTCAAGCCCCCAGTGCCCCGCTGTTAATGTCCCTTTCCTCTTCTTCCATATCAGAAGCTAAATGTCACACTTCATTAGCCGTTGGTTTAAATGGTGCAGTATCAGCTCATGTACACCTTTAAAAATAACTTGTCTAATCCAGGAAGAAGTAAGGAAATGATATATGATGAAGATAAACAAAAAGATCCGGTGGAGAGGAT
>WMED01029109.1:0-10326 GCA_019650415.1 Pipa parva
TGGGATCTTGATCCAGGGAATTATTCTGATTGCCATATTTGGAGTCAGGGAGGAATTTTTCCCTAATATGAGAATAATGGCCTCTTGGGTTTTTTTTTTTTACCTTCCTCTGGATCAACATTGCAGGAAAATGTACTGAACTGGATGGACTTGTGTCTTCTTTCAGTCTCATAAAATTTGTTACTATGTTACTGTCAAGAACTCATATTACAATTTCTGCAATAATCCACACAGTCAAACATACACAAAGGACAACATTATATAACTATATATTCCAAGCACCGGTCAATCGAGATGCTCTTATCCGACATTAGTCACAAGCTAATATTTTTTTTTAAATCAGAGTGTGCGTTTGCTCCTAGTACAATTGTTATAATTATGTACTTTTCATCCTTTGAATACTGAGCACTGAAACCCTATCAAGACTCATTTGGTTTCAATTTATTTCTTGGAAATTATTCTTCCCACTTCTTAAATGATATTATGGTTACGCAGGAAAAAAAACCTACTGACAATTTGAATAACATAATTAACTTCTAATTACATTGTATGTATATGATCTCACAGTGGAATTGTATAATTAAAGTTGTAATGTAAAAATAAATAATATATCATATTAGAAGTCTAGATTTATTATAGAGTTAAACTGCTCCTTTTTTTTTTTTTATAATATATATAAATGATATAAAATATATAATATATAAACCAACCTCACATCTGCACCATAGTAGATGGTTAGTGCTTGAGTAGGCGCAGTTGTTTTGGAGAAACAAACAAATTCTCACAAATTTGATAAATACCATTAGATTAAACCTCCAGCGAGAGACCCATCAATAATCACATTTTGGGGAAAAAAAAATTAAATTGAATAAAGTGAGGAATAAATTATCGCGGTAGGTTAGTCTTCTATGTACTGTGTTCACTATGCAATTTATTTTATTTAGTGCCAAATTATAGTGCACATTGCTAAATAGCCTAGTTATTTTTGCACAGGACCACTATACATTGAAGGGGGTTATTCACTAAGGTGCGAAATAGACTGTCGAATTCTCAAACTGCGAATTTCCACAGCAATTCCACAACTGTGACAATTTACCATAGTAAAGTCACGACTGCGACAATATTCTCGTTATAAATACCCGACTGCCACAGTAGCAGTCTATTGCGACTGTCTTTAGCTGGCGAATTCACACCTATACGCAACAATTTGGACTTTAGTGAATAACCCCCTTAGGGGTTATTTACTTAAGTGAAAATTCGATTGTCAAATTCTCAAACAGCAGATTCCCATTGCAAATCCAACGACCACGACAAGAGTAAAGTCGCAACCATGACAATATTCCCATAGTAAAGTGACAACCGCAACAATATTCCCATAATGAAGTCGCGACTGTGACAGTAGTCGTCTATTGGGAAGTGGCGAATTCACACAACAATGCAGACTTTAGTCAAAAACTCCCATAGGGAGATATTTTCAGCCTTTTTTTTTTTTAACCAATATCAATGTTTTCGCCTCATTACAAAGCTGTTCAAAGCCAAATTTAATCACCAAAAAGTGTAGACCTGCTTCAGGTCACAGTCCCATTCGTTTTTACAATCAAGAAAAGATATCGATATCAAGTTACAATGGAATATGGGCTTAATAGAGGAACACTGCGATACGACTTTCAACAGATCGATACTTATTACCTTTATTTTTTGTAAACATTTTTTTAATCTATTCTTTATAAATTAGTGGCATTAAAAGGTACGGGTCAATGAAAATGAACACCGAAACAGGGCAAAACTAATTGAAAAGGTCTAAATAGTCTTAGTAAATACATTCGATGGTGTCAAGGCACAATTGAGAACATTCCGTAGGGTCAAAATCCACGCCTAGGACTTGGCGTATCAGCTGTTCCCATTTGTCTATTAGTTTATTGCCCATTATTCTATATATATTAATTTTCGTCCATTGCCATCTGTTTAATGATATTCTGCTAGCTTCAACATATGCTCTGCATTTTAAGTATTTGCACGAGGCTTCAAATAGGAAACAGATCATTTCCTTTAAATATGTTATACAAACCCTCACAGTGGTGGCCATGCCTTTATTATTTGGTCTTGGGGTCCTCTATGTTTAGAAGGGTCTGTCTTGATCTTTCCTGCTATATAGATATGTTGTCTATATCATTTTTTTTTGTTTGTTTTTTGATGCCTTTAACTGATGGACAGTGGTATAAACTAAAGGTGCTTCCACTGGGCCTGGTGCAGGACTGGCAATGTGGTCCCTCAACCTCAGCACCACCACCTTCTGTGTAACTGCAGGACCAAAAAATTTAGCTTATTGGGATAGAGGAGGACTTACCAGTCACAAATGCAACCACTGTGACCCCTATTTTCACAGGATGCTGGAAAATATAGTTTGTCAACAGATAGATTGTGAACATATGCATTCAGAAGTCCTTCATGGTCCACAGCTTTCTCAATTCAGAGGGGAGCTTCAGGAGTAATCCTAGCCTCCCAGTGCACCAGTCTGTCCTGCCCTATGGCCTATCCTCGATCCCCAACATGGCACATCATCACATGATGATGACGCAATGAGATTACCCCCTTTACATTTGTTCTGCAGATGTCCATGATTGTGAGCAGTAGGTCCTGTCATAGATTTAAATTGGGACATATTTATAGTTAATATAGTTACGCCTTGCAGTCCTGCATATACAGTATATTTATACATGACATTACGCATGTGTTGTGCGTTAACCACATCCGCCATACAGTTACACCTTCCACTGATGTAAATGATTGCTTGCTTAACTCATACCAAAGGACTCCTGAAGAATAAGTGACTTAATGCAATAGACACTGGATGCCTCTTGACACTAATACATTATATTATATGTCACCTATCATTACACAGTGTATAACTTTCCAACAACACAAACAGCAATCTGACTTTCAGCAGAACTTCTAAATTACCTCTGACAGTAGTTTGGGATGGATGTGATGACTATAAAGGAACAAGATATCTCAGCTAAATAGCTATCCTTGACTTCAATTTAACAAAGCTCTATTCAATAGTGGGTGTCTACAATTGATTTTCATCCCACCACGGCTGGCTATAACAGACTAAATCAATGTAAAACCATTGTAAACTCCTACCCTCAATTTATACAAGGTAACAGATTCTCTATGGAAAAATTCTCCACTTTATTCGATGGCGGACACCCATAAATAAATTAAAAGGAATTCCCAATGCTGTCCATGACAAGACAAGCTCTTGTTTAAAGGATCGTCTCAGGGTATTTTTGAAAGAGCACTAGTTTAAATGCAGTTTGGATGCATTTTGTTAAAAAAATAAATGATTGGCCCTACGCCTCCCTGTCTTTGTTCAGGATGATTCTTCAGTACAAATTCAGATTAGACAAACAGAGATAGAGAGATCTGTTGGATATAATTAATTCGCTGGATTTCTAAAGTGCAGGGGAAAAATATAAAGCACCATTCCTGTATATCTCATTCGCTATACACTCTTGATCTTACTAAAACCTGCCTCTTGAAATACAAGTATGATGTTGCGGTAGCCCATTTCATGGTGGTTATTGCAAAACAGGTGTGGAGAGCCGCGCTTTATTCTGGGCGGATAAGAACGGGAACAATCTAGGACAGGACACATTATTACTAAGCAAGTTATAGGTAAATTATACTCACTCTTTCTTCTTTGCAATTGAAACGATTTGGTGATCCGTCCAATGTAGTCTAATTTTTTGCGGTCAGCCAGCTGTTGGGGGTATAGTTTGTTCCCCTTTGCAATTGAGACGATGGATTCCTTCAAGGTGTGATCCAGACCTTAATCACCTTTGGCGATCTGTCCACTGTAGTATAGTCTTTTGCAGTCAGCCAGCTGTTGGGGTATGGTTTCTTTTTCAGATGTTCGGTGTGGAATCTCAAGTTACTGACTCGATTTACAGATTTCATGGTGGCCCTGCATTGTCTAATGTGACAGACTTAGCAGAGCTGATTGGGTCAGGTACTTTAAAGTCCACTGTTATTAGTTGAACACAATACATCAAGATATCCTGATGCAATAAGAGTAGTTTCTTTGTAGGACTGCATGTAAACTGTAAACTGACTGTTATTTTAACTCATTGTCATAGAATACTGCACAGTATATATATATATATATATATATATATATATATATATATATATATATATATATATATATATATATATATATATATATATATATATATATATATATACGTATGTATATATCACAAAGTGTCAAATGACAAAGCCAGCTTAGGTACATCTGTACAGTGTACTGTGGTATAAGATGTAGGATTTATTTACTTTTATGCCCATCGCCCTACTATACAATACTGTATTATAACTGTATTATCTCTTTGGTTACATTGATGACACACTTATTTACCTATGCAGATTACATTTGTGCAGACATGATGGATGCCTCATCCTAAACTTACTTTCTTGCCTAACTATAAAGACAATCCCAACACTTAAGATCACATGGAAAAGAGGCATTACTAAATATAAGTAAATAAACCTAGTAGTGGCTGATTCTGTTTCTTCCTCAACTATGGGATTGGGAAAATGTATTTCCTCTGCAAGTCATAATACCACATGGCCTTCCTGCAGTTTAATATTCCTGGATCAACATGGAAGTAGGGGGTTATATAAATACTATTATAAATACTATGTTACTAGTTAATATAAGGTACTAACAGAACAGCATATGTGATTCTCTGCTGCAAATTTAGTAATGGTGAAATAAAAGGTACACTAAAGCCTGTAAAAAAATAAAAAAAAAAAGTACTTTTTATTTATTGGCCACCTTGTATTAAGTTCAGCAAGTGTTAAAATGATAGGTTTAGGCAGAATATTCATAGCAATAGAAGAAGAAACAAACACTTGAAGCAGAGGTTTTCAGCTAATCCCAGCCCCTTCCCCTTAGTCAAGGGCTTAGTTCACTAACTGAGCCTGCTCCATCCTCCTGAAACTAAATACAATTCACTTTCATTTGCATCAGGAGACTTAATGCAAGGCAGCTCTGAGAGACTGAAAAAAAATGTACAAAATCAGCCTAAAACAGCTCAGTCAAAATCTGCTTACTAATACAAACAGTAATAACAAACAGGCCTACCTGCTTTCCACCTCTCTCCTTTATTCCATTCCGCTGTACACTATACTATTAGAAAGCTTCAGCAGGCACCTTCACCTGTGAGAATGGCACTGAGGCCTTTAATGGATCACATGATCTCATTATGAAAGAATCCCTGTATGGAACAAGGAAACCTCCTATGGTAGATTTAAAGGATAAAGTTAAAGGAACTTACATCGCCGCTGTATGTCCAGTTACATTGGTAGCAACTCTTATGGTAGAAAACACTAGGTGCACCAGATTATGAAAAGAAGACCACAGACAGCTCTCACCCCATTGAAAAGAATTAGCGATCAAACCTAGACGAGACGTTCACTTCTAGTTATAAGTCACACAAGATGGCTTGGGCATCCTTGCAGGACAGACTTGTCACTTTAGGAGACCCAGTCCAGTTGTCAGATCATTCTTAAAAATTCCTGTCCCTTGTATCACCAGCTATATCACTCAATAAAAGTCTGATGTAACTCTGTTATGCTATACAAGACGGCTACAGAATCAAGGGTTAACCTGCTCCCTATTGGTGATCCAGACGCAGATGGACCCGAAAGCTAATTCGACCATTCAATTCAGATTCCTTTTAACTATATCCATGTTAGTACCATCTGTCCCTTCTCTTGTTGGTTCCCGATTCCGTCCCTGTTTCTAATAGCAAAACACCCTTCCTTTCATACTTATCGAATGCCACAGACTGTATCACCGATGCTATTCCCATAATGAGAATTGAACACCGCTGAGAGCTCAGCCAGTATTTTAACAATAGGAGTTGATACTATAAGTACATGTAATTTGGCCCTAGGAAGTGTCAGTCAAAGTAAAGAACACTTCAGCTGTGATTGCTGATGACATATAATTACTTTCAGGAGAGCACATAAAGAAGGAAGAATAACACAGGAAATATTCTATATATATATATATATAAAAGCAAGGCACACAATATTTTTTTCTCAATTTCATTTGCCCTCTGGACCCTTTGCAATTTTTTTTCCCAACACTAATTCTTAACAGAAAACTGTTTCACCTTAAAGAAGTAATACCGCAGATGTGTTAATCACAACCACCATATTGTTTTCTCTTTAGCTCTGATGTGGATACATAACCAGTGTCTGTATTTCCCTTAAAAAGGAGAACACCTGCTTTAAGATACAGCCAATCTTCATTTCCTGCTTCCTCTTCAACATCATTGTTTTTTGTTTTCTTCTGAGTGGGTGCAATAGCAGTTTGAACATGTGCAGAAGAAAATAAATCAGTGATGTTGAAGAAGCAGGAGAGTGAAGGATTGCATTGCTGAAACAGAAGAAATGAAGATCGGTGAACTCTTGAAGCAGGAGTCAGTGATGAAGCTAAGTATAATTAGCTGGCACTTTTAAGAATCTCCTCTACTCAGAACAAACATTAGTTCTTCTTTAATGACTTTCAGATATCATTAGCACACGTTCTTCCCAACAACTGTATATGCTGTCCTTAGGTAAGTCTTTACAGCTTATAGGACAAAGTTAGGCACAAACAAAAAGTGAGTCCCCATTGTAGCTGTAGGTTAGAGAGCAAGCATGAAAGGAAAAACAGCAGTGGCGGTTTTATTTAATAAAAAAGGTGAGAATGATTTTAGACTTTTGTTAGATTTTGTTGCCCTTCAAATGACAGTACTTTTTCATTTCTAAGAGCCGTGTGTAACACATTAGTTAAGTTGAGGCACTCCAACAGTTGAATTCTCCCTTGATGAATAAGCCCCCTCTTAATGTAAAGCAGACTGGCTATACTTTTCCCTATAAAAGGTTTGAAAGAGGTATTACGGGTAAATATCTGTGAGTAAGACATGTTATAGGATATGAAGCAATGCTGTGTCATTTTTTTCTTTTTACTTTTTCCTTACTGACTGACCTTCAAGAGAAGGTCTGTTATGCGTCAACTGTTCTTTACCAATGCAAATATGTCATATGACTTTATCCTTCAAACTTTGAGAATCTGCCTTTTTAGGGAAGCTTTTCCAAGGCAGCTGGGCAGCGGAATTTGATGGTACATGCGTACTTTTCAATCCTAGTTTAAACCTGTCGTGTTCTCTTTCTTTATAATAAAAGGAATGAAGAAGAAAAAAAAAAAAGAACTTACTTCTGGCTGTACTCTTTAATAAATCATGCTGCCCTATGTTGTTGATTCACCTCATAAAACATGAGTTATAATGCATTCTCACTCTTTTCCCAGATGCACAAAATCAGTCATTCTCCAGCCTTCTCGAGATGTTGATGTTAGGTACTGTAAAAGTCGGTTGGAGCTATCCTATATTGTCAATTTCCCACAAAGCATATAGACCTTTTTCCAACTCATTTTCATTTATAAAAGCATATACATTCATAAGAGGTACACTATATAACCACAAATATATGGACACCCCTATTAAATATGTTACTGGCCTCAACCCCATTGAATACTCTTGTGAGGAACTGGACCATAGATTGTGAGAATAAATTGTTGTCCAACATCACCTCAACTTAACCTCATAAATCTTTCTTTTTTTAGCTAAATGGACACCAGTTCCTATAATCACCCTGCAAAATCTTGTGAAAAGCCTTCCTGAAAGATTGAAGGCTGTTATAGTTGCAAAGTGGACCCAACTTCATATTAGAGGAGGAGAACTAAAGTTTGTTTTTGTCTAGGGGTAATTCTTAAGAGGGGAGGGGATCATACTTACTGATCACCTTCTTATATCCGCTGCTGCCTCCTGCTCCAAGATAGAGCGGATCTTCTTTTCTTCTGTTCTGCAATCCTCTTCACTTCCTGCTTCCTCTTCAACATGCTGATACTGCTTCTGCACATGTTTAGAAGAAAAAAAATCACCAACCTTGAAGAGGAAGCAGGAAGTGAAGTGGATTCTTGAAGCAGGAGGCAGCACTGGGGAAAAGAAGGTGATCACTAAGTATCCCCCCCCCCACCCCCCCACCCCACTTCCGTCTTAAGAATCAGCCATACACAAAAACAGGACTTAGTCCCAGGTTTTGTAATGTGATATCCAACAAGTCCATATAGGTGTTGTGGTCAGGTATCTATTTACCATTGCCCAGATATTGTATATTGTTGTAGCACATATCTACTAATTTGAAACCCCAGTCTCACTTCTTTACACTTTGTCTCACCCACAGCCGCCCCTCACAGTTCTATAATTTCCACTCTATTTCAGAACTTGCGTTTATTTTCTCATTGTTCCTGGTTGCCTGGGGATTTGGTGGAGATTCTACCTTCATTCTCTCTTTAGCCCAATCAGCATGCTCTCAGTAAAAAGAAGACTATGCAGGGATATTTTTCTGTTTTTATTTTTTTTATAATAAAAATGAACAGTATTTCAATGCTACAAATATTCGCTCTCATTATCAAATCATTAACTCAGCATCCCATTAGTTAAAGAAGGATAAAAAAATAAAAATGTTAACAGATAATCACTGTCTATTTTAGATTGTATCACCTCTATTTCATTTAGATAATGAGTAGGTGTGAGATGCGGAGCAGTTACAAGTCTTGCTACTGGGGTTTAGCTGGAGGGGGAACTAAAGCACATCAGCTGGGCCAACAGGTGCTTATTAATCAGTGTAAGAAAAATAGCGTAGGAAAAAAAATAGAGAGAATTCCTTATAAAAGGTAAGGTGCAGCTATCCGTGATTAGGCAAATTTAAAATAAGAAAGGCTGGCCGGAATTTAGATTTATAAAAAAAAATTAATTTGAAAGAAGGACATTAAAAGGTAGCCCGTTTTAGTTATGGATAAGTACATGGGTAGCTATTTGTAGTCCTAAGTGGGGCTTATTCATCAAAGTGAGAATTTGACTGTCAAATTTTATTCTCTTCACTGCAGGTAGCTACGCGCCAATAGATAGCAAATTTTCTGCTTATTCATTAAACAGAGGATTCCCATACTGAAGAAGTAAACAGCATCAAGCCTTTCGCCTAGCGCAACATAGTCAAACAGTGGCAACTGCCATCAGTCGCCTAATTCGCGACATTAATCTGGCAAAGTAAAACTGGTGAACGCGATACAATACGCCCTGTTGAATTCGCTACTGTAACAGATTTCGACGCTTGATGAATAGGAAAATTACCTGTGCACATGCATGCAAAGTGTTGTGAAGAGCTTCGTAGGTCTGCGACTGTAGTAAGTGTGCAAACTGGTGGCAAATTCGCCACATCAGAGAGTTTACTGAATAAGCGAATATTGGGAAGTGGCAAATTACTGTCCTTACAGGACTATTCAGTCTTTCATGAATAAGCCCCCCTGGGTCTCATGCCAAAAGCTTTTGGTTTAAAACTGCAGATAACAGGTACATTTCAGTGCTCCCCCGATCCACTGTTACATAAAAGCAACATTGTGAACCATACAATATGGCCTCTCCCAAAGAGATCCCACCTAGAATGCGAGTTGAGGTATCTGAATAGAGGAGCCACAATGACAGGTCTCCTGTAACTCCACCCCCTACATGCCTTAAGTTGGCTGATGTAGCAGCAATGTATTTAGTGTAAGACTAAAGCTAGGTTCACACTATTTAGACGGTAAGCTCTATGGGCTGGGACCTCTACCATTTCCTTGTCTGTATTATAACTGGATTGTTGGATTGTACAGCGGTGCGTAACCTTGTGGCTCTTTCCCTATGGATCTTACTTTGCTCCAGCCACACTAGTGCATAAAGCAAACATGCGCATGTACGAATGCTTTTTTTTTTTTGCAGCTAACCATATCATCCCTTTAACCAGGTGAGGCTCTGTATTTAATTAGAGCAGGGATTGGTAACCCTATGGCACGCGAGCCCTCACCAACCCTTTCTTCAGTACAAGCCGCGGACCCGATTTGACAGTTTTCAGGCCTGATCTGTGACCTGCACTGAAGGAGTGCACACTCGCAGGGGAGTTTTCCTCCCCTGATGCAGGTGTGATGACATCACTCACCGGCCGGCACTTCAGGGGACGCGCTGGTGAGTGATGTCACCTTTTTGGCACATTACAAAGTGTGAATTTCCAGGTGTAGCAAATCCACGTCCCTTTGTGTCGCTGTGACAGATGCAAATTTGCTTCTCCTTATTCACTAACCAATGCATTCCCTTGTCAATGAAGCAAACAGTGATGGGCAGAGCCGGCTCTGGCTCTATTGGCGCCCTAGGCGCCCCCCTCCGACGGCGCCCC
>WMED01029110.1:0-10326 GCA_019650415.1 Pipa parva
CCCCCCCAGAGGTTGTGCCCCAGTCTGTGCAGCAGGTGCCCCCAGGTTGTGACCCAGTCTGTGCAGCAGGTCCCCCCAGGTTGTGCCAGGAAGAACATTGACAGGACTGGAAATATGCAAGCACCAAAATGTCAGCCTTGACCCCTCCAACTATCCTGTATTTAATAAATAAGGACTTCCTTATAAAACTTTAAATATGGCAAAAAAAATCAATGAGCAAGACAGTAAGTGTAACATCACACTGAGTTATCTGCCCAGCACTGGAATCATACTTGCCGGCTGCAGCACGACACAGCTGTAAAGCGCGTTGTAACAGCCAGTCCCAGTATTCCCAAGTCTAAAATTGCTCCACCCCCCCGGCTCTACAATTGGAGGTCACATGGTACAATCCCGACCACGTGACTGTGATGTCATCAGTGGGCCTCTCAGGCACTGTGGCTTTGGTTTCTACGTTAAGAGAGAGAGGGACTGCGCCGGAGGGTGAGCAGCCGTCTGCTGGGCTTGGCTGTAGGAGACCGTACAGGACTATACGGGGAGCACAGCTTCTGTTTAAGTCTAATGGAGTTGGCTGAGGGCTAAAGGGGGGAATTGAGGCAGACGAGGGGTTGGGCCTTAGGGTTACAGAAGAAGGAATGAGCAGTGTTAATAGGGAATAATGGTGTAGGAGTGGTTATATTATTATTATACATTATATATATACACAGGTTGCTGGGGAATGGTTCATATTGTGGGTTAGCCATTCCTATCTTGTTCCTTTTAGTCTAAAGGCTATACATGCATAATTTTATTTATAAAGCTCCACAAATTTACACAGCGCTGTACAATTCAGCGATACAAATATAATACAGACATGGGAAAAGTGCATTACGCAATACAAGTATAATATCACAAGGATACTTCACTTTAAGTGCCGGGTTGCAGTTGAAATGAGGTTGGAGGTCCCTGCCCCGCAGAGCTTACAATCTAAATGGGAGGAAGATCTTGCATACATAGAAGAGTAATAAGAGCTGTAGCAATGTACTGAAACACAGGTCAATAAATTATATATTGGTAGTGTTAATACTGAGATGAATATTGCTGAAAGGAGACCTAAAGTTAAAAATAAAAATAAAAAAGGACTGTTAAAATACTTGCCTTATACAGAGCTGATTGATTACAGTCATAGCATGATCTGTGCTGTAATTAGCCAGCACCCGATGCCTCCTGCACAGCGCAGGATGACTGAGAAGCCAGTGCGCAGGATGACTGAGAAGCCAATGCGCAGCTTCTTCTTCTTGATTCCCCGGCCTCATACGTCATCACGCTCATTGCGGGGAGCATTCTCATTGGCCATCCCGCAATGAACGTGATGAGGATTAAGCCCTAAAACCCCCTGGTTAGATGGGAGAAAAACTGTTACAGAAGCTCCTTGTTATCATAAAGATAGGAATACTCTGGCACACTGTACAAGACACAGTAGTGCAACACTGTGTTCATACAAACTCCTGCAAAAACATGTTGTTCGTGGTGTAGTTAAACTATATTAGTTTGCTGATTGTGTCGCTAGATTCAAAGAAGATCCTGTGATTTATGGCTGCATCCTGTTCTGTATATCAGCTTTATTTCTTCATTAAAGTAATTTTTTCTTGCATCATGCCTAACCATTCCACTAACCATTTCTAGACTTTGTATTAGGTCAGTTTTTATTTGAGTTAAGAAAATACTGAAATCATGATTATGTTAAGTTATAGGGGGTAATTCACAATAGTGCGAAGTGAGGTGCGGAGTCCTCGCCTCACTTCGCTCTGACTGATATGTCCTCACCTCACTTCGCACTGACTGATATGTGCTTTTGCTCTCGCCGAGACTGGAATCCCTTTAAAGTGCTCGCTGATGTCCGCGTGCAGGACATCGGCAAGCGCATATCAGTCAGTGCGAAGTGAGGCGAGGACTCCGCACCTCACTTTGCACTATCGTGAATTACCCCCAGAATCTTTAGAAAAACTGGATAACCAGCAGTGTGAAAGGTTGCAAGTCATAAGCCGCAGCAGTCTTCGAAGGGAAGGGTAAAATTTCACCCTGTTGAACCCCCACACCCCAGCAGATGTTCATTAAGATATCTGTTGTTTATATATATACCGCCATATAGATGTTTTTCCTGTTGAGTTTTAGCTTATGGCTTCTCAAAAAGTGTTTCCCAAAAAACATTAAAGATAAATTATTCAATTATTTATTTAGCATTATTTATTTGGAACCGGAATCCTAATAAATGCTGTGCAAAACAGTTGTGCAAGGCAGTGTGCAAGTTGTACATGGAAGTAATATGTTTGTTAGCATGGGAATTCTCATTCTTGCCTGTTTGCTGCAATTTTCTTTTGTGTATGCACATCTACCTAATGCATAGCCATTTTTCACAGCTTAACCATGAATTGGAACAAAGGAGGACCAGCGGGCAAGCGTGGATTTGGTTTTGGTGGATTTGCCATCTCCACTGGGAAAAAAGAAGAGCCAAAGTTGCCACAATCTTCACATAGTGCTTTCAAAACGTCAACTAACTTTGGATCTGCCAGCAGCTCCCAGCTTCCCTCTTTCTACAAAATTGGCTCCAAAAGGGCCAACTTTGATGAGGAGAATGCGTAAGTTACGTGAAAATACATTTATTATTGCTGTAGTTTGGATTATCTTCGATTAGGTGGGAAGTATATCTATTATGTTGACATGTTCAAGGGCATATTCCATAAAAGTGATGCAATTCTTAGAAGGCACTTGACATTTTTAGTCGGTCTGCAGCTTGAGTTATTAGACTACACTAAGATCAGCCTTTCTTTCTCTTTTTGGGGTGCTTATAAGTTTACTTACTAGTATTCATTCTGACATTACTTCCAGACTTGAATCTTGTATGTGTACAGAAAAGCCACTCTTTAAATGTCTTTCTGCTTAAAAAAAAAATAGGGGCAAATTGATGACTGGAGCTTTATTGGTATTTATAATAAGACATGGGAAAATGAAAAAAACTTGGAATAAGGCATTTAAGGGGAAGGCCCTATAGGAAACAGTTCCGCTATTTGTTTACCTCAAGATTTTCTTGTCCTTGGCATGGTGTTTAAACACTGGGCTTGTGCTTGTGTTTGTTATTATTTTAGTGTTCTTTATTTTTCATAATTCTGATATTTATTTTTTGCATGAATGGACTCTACTCCACCACCCTTGCAGGTTAGATAATACATATTCATGAGTGTTCCCCCCAAAAACCCCTGCAAAGTGATGTATTTTTATTTAAAAAAAAAAAAAGCCTCAAACTTTCTTTACATTTTTCTGATTTATTTTAATAACAGATCAAGATTTAAATAACTTTAAATGCATATTTGGTGTCCCTGTTTCCTTTTTTTGTTTTATTCCCAGAGAAATATGCAATGATGTGTGTTCTCACTTAACTTCTGTTGCTAAGTAATAAAGTATGGCCATAGACCTTATTTTAGTCTGTTCAATCCCTATCTTGTAGGTAATGTTTAAACATGTGTTGCAACTGCTTGCAGGTATTTTGATGATGAAGAAGAAGACTCCAGCAATGTAGACCTGCCGTACATTCCAGCTGAGAATTCCCCCACTAGGCAGCAGCTTCGTTCTAAGACAGATTCTGACAGCGAAGAGGATCCCCTTGAGGCTTTCATGGCTGAAGTAGAGGTGACTTGTACAGACAATAAAAATGTCTCTGTACACCTATAGATTTCAAATAGCTCCTTGTGTTCCCAACTCCAGGTTGCTTGGTTAGCACCTTCCAAACTCAAGAACTAAGCAAGAGAGCACACACACAGATACAGAGGCAGTATCGATGTTTCTAGAGGGTGAAATTTGTCAAAACCAAAGCAATTTTGAAGATAAATTGCTTTGTCTTCCCTAAAACTGGGGAGAGGAGCAGGCAATTACAATTAACCTATTTTATTTTGCTTTATTACTGTTTAAGGCTTTTTTTACATTTCAGCATTTGCCTACGGATAGAGAGGGTTATTCACTAAATTACGAATTGTTGCGTATAGGTGCGAATTCTCCAGATAATGACAATCGCAATAGGCTGCAGTTGCATCTTTATAATGAGAATATTGTCACAGTTACGACTTTATTAAAGGATAAGATTGTCGCAATCTTAACATTAAAATATTCTTGCGACTTTACAATGGGGAAATTGTAGCGGATTTGCTGTGGGAATCTGCTGTTTGCGAATTCGACAGTTGAATTCGCATCTTGATGAATAACCCCCATAAACTTTCATTTAGTTTTAGGTTTATGTCACCGAAATTAAAGGACCAGTAATTCCACAAAAAAAGTAAAAAGTCCCAATTGATTTGGATTGGCAAGTGCTTGTGCTACGTTGTGCTTGTAAAAAAATAAAAATAAAATACTACTTTTGTTAAATTTTTCACTTTTATCTCTTTCTGTTTTTTTTTTGTTTTTGTGTTTGTTGCAGTCATCTTTTTCCGGTGAAAGAAAACACCCTGTCTCATTATTTTCCATTGAACATTAGATAATATATTCATGAAGAGCCCCGGAAAGATATAAAAGTATGGTTGCAACCAGCAAATAGAAAAACACTGCAAAGCCAAAATAAAAAAATCAGGATCTATAAAGATAACATTTTTACTTTACAGTATAGAAATAACTGACTTATAAATCCAAATGGAGATTTTTTTTTTTGATTTACTGGTTCTTTTAAAGGGCGCTATGGCAATAATACATTCTCGGTTTTACTGAGAATGGAGTTCTTCCCCTTAGGGCAGTGATCGCAAAGTGCGACTCTTTAGCCGCCTTGTTGAGGCTGGGAGCGCACTGCCGAAGCCCCGCCCACAACCGACAGCTCTTCTGATTGACTGTCAGTGGTCATGTGGTCTTATGAGGGCACACCTCCCTCCTCCTGTGGCTCACAAGATAGTTGTCGCCGCTGGAGGAGGGAGTGAAATGGCTCCCTCCCAAATCAACTTTGCCGATCCCTGCCTTAGGGGGTAATTCAGGAAAGTCCAAACTTACCTTGCGATCCTTCGATTCACCTCGCAGAGACTGGTACGCGCTCCCTTCTCTCCTGCACGTGGAGATCAGCGAACTCTTTAAAGGTACTTCGCCTCACCTCGCGAGTCTGGAATACCTTTAAAGCGTACCCTGATCTCCGCGTGCAGGAAAGAAGGGAGTGCGTATCAGTCTCTGTGAAGTGAATCGAAGGATCGCCAGGTAAGTTCAGACTTTCCCGAATTACCTTCTTAGTCTCTTTTGGAGCTGACTCTGTGGCTAAATGAGTGGGTGCTTTCCTGAAATGAAACTAGTAATGTCTCAGAAACTTTTTAACATAGCAGTTAAGGTGATGATGGTGACTACATTTTGGTAACAAGCTTTGTCCAGGTTAATACTTTGCCGCTTTAATGCTTTATTGGATCTGAATTTGTCCACAGCCAAGAATTTTTTTTAATTTTTTTTTTTTTTACAAGGTTTAAAACCCAAGGCTTGACCTATCCAAATATCAGCCTCTAGGTTAATGTCAACCCACTAGTATATATTCCTGAGCATCAAAACTTATAGCTCACCCCTTAGTCTTAACTGGTAACCCATGCCCTTAAATCTATTTTTCAGTAAGCGGTTATTGAATAAAGTTATTTGTATTGCTGTAATAAGTTTTGATACAGATAGATGTGGTAGTGGACCTTGGAGACAAAATGCATAGTGTGCCTTTACCCTTATTGCAATGTAACTTTTTGTTTCCTTAAGTGGAAGTTCCATCAGTTACAAACACATTTTGTTTAACAAAACTCTGGAAACATTTCTTTTAACTAGTAAATATTTAATATACAGTGAGTTTGTTATATTCTATACTAGTCTACAGAATCTTTGTCCTTAGAATTCCTTTTCACGTGTACTGCCAATGTTGTAAGTGGCATTAATGGCAGTAAAACGACTGGTGGCACGTAAGCAGCTACTGGAAGGTGGTAACTACAGAATTGTACTGTCTCTCTATTATAGGATCAGGCCGCTAAAGATATGAGAAAATTGGAGGAACGAGACCAAGCTAAGAAGAATGCCAGGTAGGTGTTCCTTTGCCATCAAAAATGTGCATTATGATTTATACAGGAGCAGTTGGTGCACCATCACATGCAGTGCTGAATTTCTCTTGTTACCACTGCTTTGTATATAGGGAAACAAACAAAACAGTCCGGGCAGCATATGTCATGTCAGGGGACTAACACTACACCTACTTTAGATGTAAATTATTGATTTAGTATAACAAATATTTACACTTTGTTTATTGTTCTGTAAATTTTTAAGACTTACCTAAAGCACTTATCATACGGGTTCTGGTTAAACCATGTGATAGACAGATTACCCAGAATACTTTACAAAGTGCTAACACACATGTAACATTATAAACGCACACCCTCTCCTGTTTTATGCACAGTCATAGGAAATATAATGCCTTCTGTTCACATTTGAATATTCTAAAACTGATATTTAAGTGCCAACTCTTTTTAGGACAGTAGATCCTCATGCAGTCTAAGGGGGTAATTCAGCATAGTGCCAAGTGACCTCCGGATCCTTCGCATCACTTCGCAGAGGCTGTTATGTGCTCGCTGATGTCCTGCACGCGCACATCAGCAAACGCTTTAAAGGTATTCCAGTCTCGCGAGGCGACTCGAGTGGTCTCGCCGAGACTGAAATCCCTTTAAAACGTTCGCTGATGTCCACGCGCAGGACATCAGCGAGCGCATAACGGCCTCTACGAAGTGATGCGAAGGATCCGGAGGTCACTTCGCACTATACTGAATTACCCCCTAAGCCTGGTGCTCGAATGCTTTATCTGGGCAGACTCTCACTACATGTAGGCTTTTTTGATACACAGCTGAGCTTTTGGACCACTTGCAGGGAAGTTTGTTTCTCTTCTTGTTTCTTGCAGGGGTATCCGAGACGACATTGAGGAGGAAGATGATCAGGTAAATCTGTAGAATTTCATTTTGTATATGGGTATATGGGCTGCTTAATAATGTAAATGCTAGGCATGAAGTAAGCTGTCTGTATCCATCTGGTTCAACTCTTTATAAAAACTAATGGTGTTTTGTTTTTTTTATACATTTTTCCTTGTTGCAAAGCACTTCCCTAAAGTCATTAATCTGCTAGATTATTGGACTTCCCTAGAGTACATCTTTACAGTCGTGCTGCCATAGACAGGCAGCATTGTCAAAAGAGAAGTCATCCTAAAAATAGACTCGAGTTGAAGAAACCATAGATATAATAATATGTAGAAAAGTCCTCTACCAGTATGGCAATACGATTGTCTGTAGGAATTACACTTTAATAAAGTAGGCTAAGTGAATTGTATTTTTTTATTAAAGAAATATTGAAATCATTTTACGTTGTAAATGTATGCATTTATATTATAAAGGCTAGTAACGCTAAATGTGTAGTATTTATATACTGTATATAAATAAGCAGTTGCCTTTCATTATGGAATGTACTACACACTGCTAAGGCATATTGTATGCAGCTGCATCGCATGTGTAAATACAATGAAAAATACCTCAAAGTATTTGAATATCTGTTATTTTGTAGCCCTTTCTATAAGGTGATTTTGTTTGTTAGATCTACTATTTTAAGTTTGTATATTTAAACAGGCTCTCTAATAAAATGTTCAAGATTTTCAGGGGACCTCATCAACAGGGACAGTATTTCTAGAGGTCTAGTAACCCGTAGCAACCAATCAGCAGTTAGCATTCAATTGTAAAAGGAAATGAGAGCTATGAAAGCCAACTTCTAATTGATTGCTATGGGTTATTAGACCTCTGGTAAGATTGCCCCTGTTGGTTAATTCCCCTGTGTATGTCTGAAAGATGGACTTATTTTTATTTTAAAATCCGTTTTTCTGCTTTTTTGAAAAAGTTTATTTACTGAATTCTTAGGATTCTATCTTCATCTTGCGTGTCAGGAAATCTTGCAAAACAAAATAACCTGTGTGGATTATCCCACAGGAAACAACGGAGAATATATTTCTCCAGCTCAGCTGAAAAATCAGCTAGTGTGACCCCCATCTTAACACCAAAAGTGTAAAGTTCTCATTTGGATTGGCTTTGTTATCATAGATAACATTAAAAATGATATCTTTTTAGTTAAATCCATGAATTTTATTGCTTTCTATCTGATTATATTTTTACTGATAGCAGTAACATTGTTAAACAAATCGCACCCAGTATCATTGTTTTCTGTGGTGCTTTATGCAGGAAGTGTGCCCCAAAGCCTTAGTTTTAAAAGCTAGATATCTTATTTTATAGATTTATAGAAGAGTAGATTGAATATATAGTAACTATAAATGAACTTGAAGCATTTTTTATTTTTTTATTATTACTGTTCTTTTAGGCTCGGTTCAGACTAGCACATTTATAAAAGCATGTCCCGAAAATACACTGGCAAATTGGGTAACTTCGTGACGTGCTTTTCTGTTGTACTTACCCGAAGCAGTGTGAATGCTCCCTGGTGTGTGCCATTCATGCAGAGCTTTTTTCCCCTTGGGCTGCAACCTCAGATACTCTTAATAGACTTACTTTAAAATATGCTTTTGATTGAAACTGGTATTCTATGAAAAAAAGAGAAAATATCATTGCATTCCATTAAATAGGACAAATTAAAAAAAAAAAATAGTAACTCATCCTCAGGCTCATGAGATTACATTACTGTTTTCTTTTATTTTTTTTCATATCTATACAGGTGTACTAGGCGCCACTAGGCTGGAACTAAACTTTGAAAAAGTGCAAGCTGCAATTGATAAGTAGGGTTAGATCAGGCAGTAGGGAATAACTCGTTCTCATAATCCTTCCCTTTATTCCTCTGCAGGAAGCTTACTTCCGATACATGGCAGAGAATCCAACGGCTGGCCTGATTCCAGAGGAAGAGGAAGACAATCTTGAATATGACAGCGATGGCAATCCCATTGCTCCAACAACAAAGCGCATTATCGACCCTCTACCTCCTATTGATCATACAGAAGTGAGTGTTAGGCTGTACTACCCATTTTAAGTTTGGCACAACAGACAAAGTTTGTACAATTAAAGTAAGCTCTGCATTTGCATCAAGATTGTTTGTTTTTTTTATCACACAGATTGAATATGCACCATTCGAGAAGAACTTCTATGAGGAGCATGAAGAGATTACAGCTCAGACCCCACAGCAGATTGTTGAACTGAGACACAAGCTGAACCTGCGGGTTAGAGAAGACAAAGACTTTCTTTTGTCTTTTTAGGGGGTGATAAAATATTTGTTCAATGGAACCTATTGCAGATGTTTTGCATCATTTCACAGAAATTCTTCTTTGTGCACGCAGGTCTCTGGGGCAGCACCTCCACGTCCAGCCAGCAGTTTTGCTCACTTTGGATTTGATGAACAGTTAATGCACCAGATCCGAAAGTCCGAATACACCCAACCTATGCCCATTCAGTGTCAGGTGTGTAAAGCTTAACCATCTGTAGGTTTAATTGCATTTTCTGTATTTTATATCCTTGTCTATTTGACCTGTCTCTTCAAATATAGGGAGTTCCTGTGGCCCTAAGTGGACGCGATATGATTGGCATTGCCAAGACTGGCAGTGGTAAAACTGCTGCATTTATCTGGCCAATTCTGGTGCACATCATGGATCAGAAAGAACTGCAGCCAGGGGATGGACCCATTGCTGTGATTGTGTGCCCTACACGTGAGCTGTGCCAGCAGGTACTGCATGCACCTTATTACAGAGAGAGTTATTATCTGTGTAATAGCAAGATAAATGTTTATTGGCAATAGTATACCAATATTTCACACTGCTTTGACATGATTGCATACTCGCCCCTAGTAGTCATTAATATAATGCATTGTTTGAACTGAAATTCAAATAGACATTCTCTTTTATATTCCCATTATGATCAGGTTGTGCTTTTATTTATCTATGTATGATATGCATAAAATTTTGTTTTTGATAAAAAAAAATTAATGTGGAGACTTTCACAAAGCTTACATTTGATGAAGCTATTACATTGTTCTGTTTCAGAAATTTTGTTTCTCTTTGTGCATGCATTCTACAGTCTAAGTTCTTTCTCTGTCTCAGATCCACAGTGAATGCAAGCGTTTTGGGAAGGCTTATAATTTAAGATCTGTTGCAGTGTATGGAGGAGGGAGTATGTGGGAGCAGGCAAAAGCCCTACAGGAAGGAGCAGAGATTGTCGTGTGTACTCCGGTGAGTGCAATCTATATTAAGATGTGTTCATTCATTTTCCTAATTGCAGTAGATCACTTATTGATTTGGTTTATTAACCCTTTAGCTACCAGCCGATTTTTTTTTTTTTTTTTGTT
>WMED01029111.1:0-10325 GCA_019650415.1 Pipa parva
TCTGTTTTTATGTACGATTTACACAACGTGCCAACTTTTCTGATTTTGGGGTTTGTATATCAAGCAACTAACTAGCCCACTAAGTTGAGTTCATAAGAAGGAAAAGACAGATCAACCCCTGTTCAAGCACAAAAATTTCTTTACCTTTTTCAAAGCTAAATTACATTTTTTTTCCTTGCTTAATCAAATTTACTAGACTTCTATACATTGTTTTATGGCACAAGTAACTTTTTTTAAATGTAGATACCTCTCTTTTAGATGTCTTGTGATCAATTGTCATTGAATGTTTCATGTTTTTTCTTGTAATGTGAGCGATGGTTATTTACATTTTTTTTAAATGTTTTTTCCTCCTCTTTCTGCATAGTTTAGAGTAAATGGAGTGACATATAACCCAGACAATTAATTGTGAGGAGTCACTTATGGTGTTTACCAAAGTATTTTAAATGATTTAGCAGGGTATGGGATGTGCTCAGGAAAGTGATAAAAGCTCCTTAATACCTCTGGGGAAAAAGCAACATAACAACAACATTGTTTTTCTAAATAAAAAGGGGAGTTTCCATAGCTCATAGATTCCATAGTGATAACGTTTTGTATGCAGTTGCCTCTGTTATTCCCATCTCATCCAACTGTCCTCTGCTGTAGCGGCTAATTGTGCTACTCACTATCTCCCTATCGCTCCCCTGCTCTCTCTTGTGAAGATTGTTGCTTCCTGTGAGCAGCACTGCTCACTGTAGGTGACAGGCTAGGGGAGCGACACGGATGAGCACTACAGCAGAGGAGAGCCAGGCTGGGGAAGGCAGGGGATGCTCAGTAGGACAACACCACTCCTCCCAGCAGCACTCTAGGTGGCTGCCTGGCCCTGATTAACTAGAACTGGTTATTATACCTGGAAACTTCAGGGGCCCTATTGTCACGAGAGATGCTTGTGTCCTTAGCAGCACCAATCGCCAATAAGCGCTGGGGCCCCAATTCCCCCAGCACATCCAGGTTTGTAGCTAAGCTGCCACTGACTTCATCCATGACGCCAAATTCAAATAGCACTTAGGCAGTGCTCGATCATAAATGTCTTTGGTTACGGTTGCCTGGCGTTTGGAAGATAATCTTTATCCCAAGTGTCTAGTCTCTGTTACAGCTTCAAGAGTGCTTTCATAGGGTTCAGCTCCAGTAGTATTGCAACTTGCTTCTCCCAAGAAGTTCTGCAGCATATCAAGTCTCCAGTGAGTCACCTTACAGCTAGAACCACGCTTACAGTTTCTGTCAAGTACAACACCAGAGTATTTGCAGCATCTGCCCTATTTGGTCCCATGAGAGGATCTTCCATCCCTTAGCTGCTTCAAACAGGTGCTGTGAGTTACAGTTCAATTTACAGCTTCTTCGAAGTCAGCACCAGTGTGTTTGCAGCATCTGCCCTATTTCAGTCCCTGTGCTGCTTCAAAGAGGTGCTGTGTGTTAGTTTAGTGTGTGCCCAGGGTTGCTGTGACTGTTTTACTATGCTGCACTTAGTATGATCTTTCTACATTACAGTTCAGCTGGTCCAAGTCTAAACTAGAGTTCCCATGTGAGTCTATCCAGCTGCTACCAATGGGGAGTTAACCTGAGGGTTGCAACCTAGGAGGTCCCTTGCCACAAAGGCCATAACCCCTTCTGGGGGTTATGGGTTGAAGACCAGGACCTCCTTAGGCTCTGCACCTCATTGTTAACCAGCTTCCACTGTGACACAGAGGATCCCCTTAGTAAGCCTAAGCGCTTTTAGAGGCGTAACGGGCTCTGGGTACACAATACTGCCTCTAGTGGTGACCCTGTCATGTGGTAATCCCTGTGAGATCAGTGACACTTATGCCCCGGAGATTCATGTGTGGAAGGCTGGGGCTTAATGACACAATTTGTGTCATCGCGGTGGCAGGGCTACATGGATTCAAGCAAATCCATGGGTTTCAGGACAGGATTTGAGCAGAATAGGCTGGTTTTTGGGTAGAACTTTACACAACAGACATGTTCCTGAGAGCTCTAGGGTTTCCCGGGAGACCTGTTATTTGCTTTGCAAATCTGGAGTCTCCGGGTGAATCCTAGCAAGTTCCCAAGACTGCTAGCTATTCAAACAAAAATAGTTAAATACATTACTACAATAATGTATGCCCTGGAGCTGTAAAATGAATCTCTCTAAATAAAAGGCTGCAGTATTCTGCTTGTGCAGGCAGGGGGACTACCTGTTGGTCTGCTTTTGAGCAATAAAACCTAATCCTACACTTCCTGGTTACTGTGTGTATCACATGGTGCAGGGGATTTTTGCATGCTTTTTCTGCATCTTGTTTACCTAGTTGTAATGGTGCTCATTATAAGCTGATGTGTGATTTTTTTTTTTCTTCCTGCAAGGTTATACCATCTACAGATTACATCTTTGAATTCAGTGAAGCTGATTCTTAGCAAATATCGTTTAGCTTTCTTGTCTTTTTATAAACACCTCTGGTGTGTTTGCTGAGTAATCACACAGAAACTCTATTCCCAGTGGCAAGTTTTACAATCGCCCTTAGGCTGTATTCACACAGGTGTTTATTACTGTGTTTCATTCACTGCATTCAGAATAGTTCTCCACATTTTGGCTCTATTTTATTTTTGTTTGTTTATTAGAAGAAAAATAACCTGTAAAATCATTTTGTTACCTTAGATTATTCTCTCTGTGTGGATTGTTGAAAAAAATGTATTAATAATAATGTTTTGGGAAAAATGAATTTTTAGCTTTACTAGCCAAAACTGTTATTTTCCTGACAAAAGAAAAATAGATTCAATAAGTATTAACTTGTCAGAAATGACACCATAAAAAAGAATAGTTACAATACAACAACTAAATGAGTTTATTCACTGACTTCTTCCTGAGCCACAACCCCTATTGGATGTGGATGCTAACTGAAAAATTATATTGCAATTTTTTTATTTGATTTTTTTTTTGCATCAGTTTTCAGAAAATGATAAATCTGCAATACCTCACACTGGAAAAACATTATACTTTAGTCAGGATTTCTGTGGAAGTAAGTGGTTGTTTCAAAATTGCCTTGTCAAGAAAAGCTAGATCTAGTTTGGAAAGTACAGTTTTGCATTTGCCTGTTGCTTTTTACCGACACTCAAATGTGATAAAGAACATGTGGTCTGAAACATGAAATGGCCGCTATTAAATAGCGGCAATGCCACATTCATCCTTCAACACGGAGTTCTCTATTTCCTTCTTTATATACTGTGTTTTGTGTGCTGGACAGGACACGCAGAGGAAAAGTGGTTTTGTTCCAAGTTGGTTGCTGGTACCACTGCTACACTCTACTAAACGTAGATACATTATGGGAGTCAGATGAAGTCAAAGCCTGCTGAAGCTTTCTTTATCTGTGCAATCAAGCTGATAATTCTCTCCATTTTCTCTAGCACAGCATGGAAATTGAAGGATTATCTGTTTACCTTGTATTAGGGGTACATACGTTATTTGTCCTCTTTCAAACATAAATCAGATTACATCAAAATCACATAGCGTGAAATAACAGTGTCACGGTGATCCATTTTAATGGAATCTGATTTTATACATCTAGAATTTAATAAATCTGGCTGTATAGTTCATGCATGGTCTTCTGGTTTATTCCCTAATAGTCTTCTCTCACTTCCAAGAACTGTCATGCTTTTTCAGCTCCCAGTGTCTCACCACCCAGCCTTTTCCTCTTATATATGCAGATGAGAGGCATTGTCCCATCCAGTCACTGCATTGCAAATGATGGTCTGTTCCTCACCTGCCTGAGTGCAGTTTTAACCTGTAAGAAGCAATTGGTGGGCATGAGGCTTCCAATGTGAAGATTTTAAATGTAATATTTACAGAACCTTTTATAGATTGTAGTAGTGGGACATTCTTCTGCTTTAAAAGCTTAATCCATCAGCCTTATAATGTGGCTGAATGCTAATCTGTTTAGATTTAACCTTCCTGCGTGTCCAATTTAATTATCAGTTAGGCATTTTAGTTATAATTATATATAATTTTTAGCTTTTAAGGACTTTGAAACACTTTCTTTGGTCTAATTTAATCTATTATAAATCAATATCTGACAGAATAATTGAGGACCGTGCTCGCAAGAGCTTGACATATAATGGAGATGGATATGGAGAACAAGTGGTGAGCATGTCTTATAGTTGGCTGAAACAAAGGATTCACAGGAGAAGTACTGTTTTTGGCAGGGTAAAGGAGAGAGGCATGGAGTAAAGGAAGGTGGGAAGCAGGTTAGTTTAAGTTTGGGTAAAGGTCATTTAGCTGAGTGTGATGGGAAGTGATGCTAGATTATGACAGTGGGAGGTGGGTTTTATTTTGTAACCTGGGTTAGTGGGGTAGAGGGAAGCAGGTTTTGTAATACCATATGTGAATTTTTATATGTGTCCACTATTAAAAAAGATAATATGGCATCCCTAATTAAAATATGCATGAAACAGAACTATGTTGAACTCTCCACAGGCCCAGATCAGGTGCTATTTATACTTGGACTACACTAGACTTGGGATTGTAAAGGTTGTAGAACATCTATCACATGTTAATTTTTTGTAAATTTAGGATATTGGTACCCTTGTTTAACTAGGTCGGGGTAGGCAAACTGCAGCTCTTCAGCTGCCTTGTTGTTCCTCTGAGCACATCTCCCTTGCCCTGCCCGTGATCACCAATGCTTCTGATAGGACGTCAGCAGATCATATGATCGGGAGCATGCACTCCTCCCCCTTTACACTTCCATAAAAAAATTTCCCCAGTGTAGGAAGGAGCAAAATGGCTCCCACCTGTGCAAAGTTTGCAGACCCCTGAACTAGTCTACTAGCATGCCCTGGACTGGTAAAGAGCAACTGTAGAAAGGTGGAATCCAATAATTCTTATTTACTTGGCTGTAAATACACAGCATTTTATTGCACAGAAAATGAGTACTAATAAAATTGAGCACACAATGAGATAAATAATAAAAGCATGGAAAGTGCAACTGTGCAAACATTGCAATAAAAATAAAAAAGTCATCAGTGCTTATTCTCCAACCCACCCTGTATTCTCGGGATTTAAATTCCATTTGAGTGCTCAGAGGGGAAGTTCAGACCTTTGAAACTAATTCATGTTTCAGGAGACCTACACAGTGCTACTGAGCAAGGTTATTGGCTTTAGAATCTACAAGAGGTGGTAGTTAGGATCCACATTGGTTGATGGGCTTCACATTTTTATATTTAAAAACCTTGTTACCAAATGTAATGGTTCAGTACCAAGATATAAAGGAGAAGGAGGCTGCTGGCGGGTACCACTCTGAACTTGGCACCGACTGTCTTAGGGCGCGGAGTCTAAGGTACTCTCCAGTCTTCACCTTTAATCACCGCAAGGGGGTACTGGACTCAGCTGCTGAGAGTACCCAGGTCGCGGCCCCTAAGCCAGCTGTTCAGTTGTGGTAACTGGAATAGTAAAAGTGCAGGACACAGGAAACGGACTCTGGTACTGGACAGGACCTTAGTACAGGACAAGATTCAGAACAATAGAGAGACTGCAGCAAAGGCAAACTATAGTAGGGAACAAGTTTAAGCCTTTAGTTATGCTTAACTAGCCCACTAACACTAACAAAAGTGTATTTTATTTTCGGGCGCCGGGACTGGAGCGCATCTGCTTTATATAGGGAGAGAGGCAGGCGCGCGCCCCGTGATGTCATGGCGGACACGTCACCTGCGCGTAGCGCCGGTAGTGTGTGGTGCGCGCACATTAGAGGAAGAAGCCCAGCGCTGGAGCAGATACCGGTGAGTATTTATTACACCAAAACCCTTTCGTTTTAATTGTAAGCTGTGTTGTCCAGAATATGCATATAGAAAGTATAGGTGGGGCTGGCAATATGCATTTAGCATTTTTTTTTACTTTAGTTTATTTGTCACAAAATTGGAAATTTAAGAGGCCTTAACATTTCAAATTTATATTCTTAAGGTAGGTGTAGTCACTCTTAAGTATTTCAGTGCACTTGTAGTGGTTAAAAATTCTAATATTGTTTTATGGCCATGTCTACACTTAAATCTATATAACTGCATTTATTTCATGTCATTTGTGTGTGTATATGTATGTGTGTGTGTGTATGTCAGTACGTCAAGCCTTGAGGAACAAACTTAGTCTGACCTGTTTTCCCTGGAACTGAATTTTGAATTCTGCTCAACCTGTAGTCTTCAGTAAATAGTGCAAACCATCCATTTATTTATTTATTTTGGACAGCTATGAAATCAGACCGGATGCGGTTAAAGTCAGAGAAAACAGACTTGGTTAGCCAAATGGAGCAGTTGTATACAACTTTGGAAAGCCGGGAGGAACAGTTACGGGACTTCATCAGGAATTATGAACAGCATAGAAAGGTAAAGACAAAGACTGGTTTATTGATTTATTTATTTTTTTAAATCCTTTATTCTGGTCTTTTGTTCTGCAACTGTGTGATATAAGATCTTTTTCCCCTTTGTAAATATTAGGAATATATTTGACTCCACTGTTCACAGAAAACCAAAAAGGCTTTTGTTTTAAGACAGAAATGATATTAAGCAACCTAAAATGTGCAGTGAATACAAATTAATCTTTTCATGTGCCCTCTGAACACAAGCCCCAGATCACTACATTCCTATCATAAAGGTGCTATTGTCCAGGATTTGTTCTTCTGATTTCTAGACTTGTCCATTGTGTTTAGATCTAATTATAACAGCTGCATAGAAAACATGACTTGCTTTTAAAGCTCTCCCTGTAGAACTAGTCTCTGGCTGGCAATCAGAAGCATACTTGGCACATATAATTTGCCACACAGCATTGCAAATTCTTGCTTTAATTTCCATTACAGTAACCAGCACTGGTTGAACTATATTGCAACTGTACTGGTATTCCCTCTTTAAGCAAGGATTTTATTAATTCAACAACTTGATTTAATGAGTAGGAAAGGTTTTCTTCTATTAACAAATGCATTATGTAATCCATACATATGTTTTTTTTTTGTTTGTTTGCTTTTTAATTTGCCATAGGCTAGGTTCACATTAGTGTATTATGTGCAGTGCATAATACGCTAGTGTGAAAAAAAAGGTCTTTTCAGTCTCTATTATTGTGAAACTATACCTTTTTTATATAAAATCTGGAATGCATAGTTTCAGCTTGTAGATATAATGTGCTATTCAAGTCATGGGGCCTCATTTTCAAAAGTCCAGCTAGTCATGTAGAAATATGAATTCACATCTATTTGCCACTTACCCATGTTCCTGGGTGACATTTGATCGTGTAAGTGATTACTGCATATGTGCGAACGGAGCGTGATGACTCAGACGTTCATTTGGGCCGCTGATTGCTCTTAGTGGGTGGAGACTAAGCTCTGTTAATGCAGTAGACATAGCATTTTTAACCACCCCTTCATGCTTACAAGTGAATGCTCTATTCCCGATGCCATTGATTGCTTTGTAATTTGTACCAGATACTGTGTAAAAAATCCTTACTGGATTGTATTGGTACAAGTTTTGCTTCTATATATTTTACACTTTAAATGGAAAGTAAACTATAAGAGCATAGCTTCTCTCTTTGCTAAATATGTTGCTGCTGAGTGCATTACATTGGCTCCTAATACCCAGAATCCTTTAATTGGTAAATTAGATTAGCCTTTTTTGCCTAACCAGATTTGTACTGCTCAGCCATTTAAAGTACTATAAGATGACTGATGTACTTTTCTTTTCGACATAAGTAAACACCTGAGGATAAACCTTATTACCATTCACCAGTCTTACCCTCTTAGGGATAAATCATTTGCTACATTCAGCTGGAAAATAATGTTAAAAATAAAGACTTTGTAAATAGTTATTCCAAATGTTTTTCCACAACACCAAACATATGTAAAGACCATAGCAGATAAGTCATACTTAGTTATTTACAATAAAATACATTAAGATGACATAACAGCATCCGTTTTCTATAAAAGCCATCCCTAGTTTTGGGAACCTATTGTATGCTCGCTTAGCATTCTTCTTCAAGTTCCTAATATTATCAGTAACAATGGGGTAGAAACTGGGGCATAGAAATCCTAAGAGCTGGCTGTGCAGTAAGACTAATTTTTAAATTAATGTTCATGGGCTTAGGCCTAGGCAAATTTATTTTATTTTTAATTATTAACATTCAGGGTCTTTGCTAAATAAATTCTGTGTATCTGAGGAATAACTGTTCCAAGTAAGATGAAAAGGAAATGACCATTCCCTGTCTTTTCCCAACCCCTAGATTATTCTTACCCAGCTGCAAGTCTGCCCCTGACCCCACTCTTTGTTTGTATGTATCTTTTATCCCTTATGATCAATTAGTTTCAAGTCTAGCATGGTGCAAATTTCTAGAGTCTAATAATGCATCAACACAGTTAGGCACCAAATCTAGGAGTCATTCTGTCCACTTTTTAGTTGCTGAATTCGTTCATCCTAGCAACCAGAAAGCAATTTAGTTTAAACAGTGGTAATGTGTGTTGTCTTGTAATAAGCAAATGTCTTCATTTTCTTCACCACCAATATTTTTCATTTTATGTTTGGTTTTGATGATTATTGTTAGAACAGGCAGAAATAATGAGCATTGTTGGAATCGTAGAAAAAACAATGTTTTTTGGGAAGTCAAATTTACTTTCAAGCACTTCATTAACCCTGAGCCAATTATATATTTCTGAAAGCAAAGGTAGAAACTAAATATTCAATATTACAGCTATTTTTCACTCGTAAAAATACATTTAATTCAGAGCACCAAACAATATAAACTTCTCTAATTTCTATAAGGTGTGGGGTTTGTCAGGGAGAGAATACATTCAAACACATCTTTGGGTGTAAACTCTTTAGTAAAGCAGATCAATGCTGCTTTAAATATGAAAAAGTTGGTCCTTTTTGAGTATGCATAGGGGATGCTTTGCCATCTTGGGATTTTATATTAAATATTTGGGTCAAACTACATTCTAGTTGCTATGGCCATTTTGCATAGCACCTAGGCTGAGGTTTGGAACTGAAAGAGAGATAAAAGTGATCCTGAAGTGAGAGACATACAATTAAATAAAGGAAAAAAGATGAAAAACAAAGAAAGAAGAACATTCTAGCCACTTTCTAGTTGCTAATATCGACTATCTTAGAAACCAGAAAATAATTTCATTTCATTAGGAGTATGTCAATGGCAAATGGTTAAAAATGTATTTAAAAAAAAAAATGTCACAAATAGCTTCTGTCTACAAGTACTAAAATAAGTGAATTTTACCATGAACTCCCCTTCAAGCAGTCTTCTTAACACATTGATTTATTTTTTAAAAGAAATCGGTCCTTGACTACAGGGATTTTAATGTACTGGTTTTAACAGTATCTCTGTTCTCTTCAGTTGCTAGCGAAGACAATTAGAAAATGAACTCGCTCACCCTACTGAGAATTTGTGGTGTTAAAAGTGAAGGTTTACAAAGAAGTCAAATGAGCAATATTTTTTTAAATAAGCTAGCCACAAAGGACATTTTGAATCAGAAACATAAGAGTGGCGCAGTGATGCATTACCTGGAAACTGCAAAACCTATCAAAGTTTGTTGTTGAGGAAAGAGTGTTTTAAAGTTTAGCTGTCATTTCAACAATTTACTGCAGCTGAGCCTGTGGGCATACTTCATAGTCTCATTCAATTTTAGCAAATATAGTAACAGAGAACTCACGGGTATACTGTATTCTATAACACTTCTTGTCTCTCTTTCATTAAATGTCAGAGGCAGGGAAAATAACAGTGTGCTTTTAAATATACTCCGTGAATTTCAGCAAGTGTTCGCATCTGTTCCAGTATGGCACTTCTGATCAATAGGGAAAGAAACACTGAAAATTAATGAAAAAGGAAACCTCAGGTGACACAAAGTATTGTAGATTTGACATGGTTTTCTAATGACAAATGCCAACATTTTAGTATGTTAAGCAAATGAAATAAAATGAAAAGGGGAAGGTGATTTACATACTGGAATTTTGCTGGATGTCTATAATAAAAATGTATTATAAAGAAATAATGAATTGAATTACTGAATTGATATTATCTCCTTCAGCTCTAGAGGTTATAATTATTAATGATTACTTCAAATACTGAGCTTAGTAATATTGACTGGTCATAACTGCTGTTTGCAAAGACTATGATGGAATGTTGTACTGTACCAAGCAATACTTTGGGGGTTGAATGCTGCCTGCTAAGCAGCACAAGAGAACTTTTGGTCTATATTATACTGGAAACTATAAACTAGATTAAAGGGGCTCTATAGTGCTGATATAACTGCACACACATATAAAACTCCTTTATACTAAGCCAATTGCTG
>WMED01029112.1:0-10325 GCA_019650415.1 Pipa parva
TGCCTCTGCTGCTGTGCTGTGTGTTTGTGTCTCAGCTCCAAGAAGCTCCCTCTAGCCTGCGCTGTTGATCGTTTGCTCTCTAACCTAACCTCACTCGTGTATAAGTCAACTGTACTATTTTAAATGACTTTTTTAACTAAAATTTCCCGACTTATACACGAGTATATCCCCTTAAATTAATTTTCTGGTAGATGTAGTTACTTCACTATATCATAAAGCGACTGTTTCTCCGGTGCTAAAGGGAAAATAGGAGGAGACTTGCAAATCACTAATGCGCCTGTGGCTAACTGTAATGAACTCTGGGTAATTCTTTGCTTTATGGTTTGCTATGTAAACACTGTGTATGTAGCAGAGACAATGTCAATACCTCCTGTATTAAGAAATTCTGTACTATATCTCCATTTCACTGGAAGACTTTTAACCCACCTCATTCTCAGCTTCTTACTGACCTTTTCTTGTCTTGTCTGTGATGGTAATTATCGGTCTTGCATTAGGCAGACCTTGGTTTACTCAGAAGGAAAAGTCTTGCATAATTCGTCTGTGTGTTGTTCCTTAAAGAAATAAGGTCCCCTAACCATAACTGATATGCTGAAAGTACAGGGTCTCCCAGCTTTAACTGCTAAATTATGAAGCAGCAAATCAGTACCTTTGGGCTATGGTGTTATCCTATAGAACTGCTGGTGCTGGTGCTATCTCATGGCTGCCATGTTAGATCATCATTAATATGCTAATGAACCTTAATTGACATATATTGTAATGACATATATTTTATGGCTGGTTGGGGAATGTCACATGATCCATTAAATTGTACCTACAGTATCAATGAGACATATACTCAGTGCTGGGTTGCCCACATGCCTTGTAGAAGCCAGTTCCCAGGACACCAGCTTTCTCAGCAGGGGGAGGAGTTGAAATGCTACAATGGCTGCCATGTACTTGTGTAATAATAGATGCAGAAGCAGAAATAATCAAGTAGGTGGATTGGAAGGGAAAGACTGTGGGTTTATTGTGTCACTGGCATGTAGGCTAAATAATGAAATGTGATTCATTAGGAGACTTTAGTTCATTTTGTCAGTGCTTTACCTGTTTGATCTCTGAACTCCTCTATACGTGAGGAATTCATTTGAGTTGTTTTGCTAAATTATCATTTGAATATCATTGAATTATAGGTAGTTTTAAGGCTGCAGCCAATGGCAAGATCCTTAAAAAGCACTGTGAATGTGAGCAGCGCTGCCTGAAACAGCTGATGAACGATGTACTTAGACTGTACGTTCCTGCCTACCACGGCGATGTGCTGAAAGATGGAGAACGATACAACCAGATGGATGATCTGCTTTCCGAATTTGAAAGCCCTTGTGTGATGGATTGCAAGATGGGAGTCAGGTAAGCTTTGCCCTTCTGCTCCTCTGCATTAAAGGAGAACTAAAGTTCTTTCTAATTTAGGAACGTTGGTGCCTGGGGAAGAAAATCCATCTTCTAGAAGCTTATATTTATATTGTGTAGTACCTCTTTAACAAGGCGTTATAGTTACGCTTCCATTTTACAGTTCATTCCAAAGGCACCAATTAGAATATTCAGTGCACCCGCATCTGATTGGACAATGCAGAGTGGAATGCTTATTGGTAGTAATGTCCTGCACAGCCTATTTTGTAGAACATTTTGGGCAACTGCACAGTACGCCAGGTCATGGGATGCAGCCTGCCCATTTTATACCCACCTTTCCACCTGCCCCACCCCCCAGCAGTTATCTGGATGTGCTGGGATCTTTAATGTGAGGGGGAGTACCCAGGGGTTAATCATAGCTAAACCTGTTCCCCTGACAAACATCATGGTAAGAAACTGTCTTGGTCTTGCATATAAGTGAATGGGTTTACCTTAGCAATCCCTTATTAGCATAAAAATTGAGGTGGAAAATTTTTCATAAAACCCTAATGGTGCTAGGATTTTGGCCTCCATAAAAGAAGCAGATTCTAGATTTTTCTGTTGCAGCGGAGTTAAAACATATAATGAAAGAAATTCTCCAGGACTCCAAAACGTAAAAATTAAAAGTTGCTACTTTATTGTGACTCCATGGTCAATGAATATAAAAACAAGTGATACACATCAATGGCCTATGCGTTTCGCGCTGGGTGCTTATTCATGGCCTGTTTTGCAATGGAGTTACCCTTTAACTAGACTTTAGTCACTAACGTAAGTGCAAAAGTCAGTAATCTCAGTTACTCAAAGCAACCAATGAGACATTGTCTTTCAATTTGATCTGGCGAAACCAAACCAGTGAATTTGGAGCAGCACACTTTAGCCAAATTCGTCACTTTGACGTAGATTGACGCTTCATAAATAGCGGAATTGTGCTAAGAGGTGAATAAGTCCTTAACCACCATATAGTGTCGAATTGGTTGGGAATAAACCACATCGCAAATGTGATTTGGACACAAATTCGCACCTTTACGCGTTTGTCCAGACTTTGATTAATAAACCCCCACCCACACACACAGTCTATAAGGACAGGAACATATAGAAGGGAATTGGCTAGTGTACATTTATACATATTGTAGAATTTATATGCATTGTTCCATTATTATTAGGATTTATTATTGCATAGTACGGCTATACTAATGCACACGGTAAAACTGCAACATAATGCTGAAACTGCACAGACAAAACGCAAACCCAAATCTCAAACTGTATAGAGCGGCCTTACGCTTAGCGCTGACGAATCCTGGTTTATGCAACAGATAAAAGTCGACACCACAGTGCGCAAGCGCATAATATCGCAACTGCAAAATTCATTATTCTGCCTTTTTATTTTACGCGACAGAAACAAGTGACTGGTCAATGTAAAAAAACAGCAACTTTGTTTTGTTGTTTTTGTGTATTTCTGACCCCTTAAAATAAAGTGGGTAACTCTCTTGTTTGTCGGTGGAAAATGGAATCACAAGTCATTTCCGAAACCACACAGGAGATTCCTCGGTCACATCCAGGACAGCTGTGCGATGGCTTATCTGCCGTTCCCTCAATGTCCTCATCCTGTTTGCTTTATGGAAATTCTTCTGTTATTTAGGGGGACTGACGCAGGCCCTATTGTGTGCTAAATGTATCACATATGCTTTATTTTCTTTTCAATTGTCCATCGACTTTATTAAAAAGAATATAACATACTGAAAACAATTTAACGTACAGTCACACCCTGTACTTTCTTGACTGTCCCTTTACATTGGAGTCTCTCATTCTGTTAGAAAACTTTCCAGGACCCTGGAATAAAATTCAGAAAGGACCACAGCTTTTCATTAAAGATTCAACATATAACAGTGGGTGGTGAACCTTTTCAGTGCCGCGTGTCGATGAATGACATCATCACGCCTGCGTCGGAGAAGAGCTCTGGCAGCGGCTATCCTCCCTAAATCCTCCCTGCGGCAAGCGCTCCTTCGGTGTAGGCTGCGGATCCAACCTGAAAACTCTCAAGTCGTGTCCGTGGCCTATACCATTGCACTTCTTCAAATGAAAGTTCAATTTTTTATATTTATACCGGCATGTGCCATTGATGAATCTGACTTTTTACTGTTTCTATGTTTAAAGGGAAACTATAGTCAGATTACATCTTTACATATGCAGTACTTATACCTTAGTGAGAAGTATTTCTCCCCAGTAGATAGGCAGCACTGATAAACTCCTGCACCAGGAAATGTGTGTGTGATGTGTACTGGCCAATTTTCCATGAAAAAGTTCCCTCCCCTGGACATTTTTGCCCTACTTACTACTTAGCACATGTGCACAACTCAGCTTTCCCTCTGTAATCTCCTGCATTCCAAGCTTAATTTATGAGACCAAAAGGTCAGCACACTGCTTAACCAATAGCAGTCAAGCAGCTTTTTTTCTCATGTTGCCTGACTTGCAGAACAGAAAGAGGATGGGGGAGCAGGGGGGTATGAAAATGTCGGTTCTCATGAAAACTAATTAAGGGAAACAAGCAGCATGTATTATTTCTTCCCTAATTTTTTTTTTTTTAACTATTTGTGTCAACAACTGGCTTAGTAAAAAGGAGTTTTATATGTATGTGTGCAGTTATACCAGTACTATAGTGCCCCTTTAATTCTTTGTTACTTTGCTTTTTCAGCTTTTATTTTTACTATCATTTAATTCCATTACAAAACAAATTGCTGTTTGTCACTGATTGGAGAATTCAGCTACTTTCCAATCTGTAAACAAAATGTAATTGGTTCCTTGAGAAAGTGGATCGATTAACTACAGAATCACAACCTGTCGCAACAACTAGAAGAACATAAAAATATTATTTATGTAGATAGTTCATCAAGCAGGTTTTATCTTTATATGTACCAGTTCCCCTTTAACTCGCGGCTTGTCGGGGTAAAACGTTTCCTATGGCTCTGCGACTTGTCGGGTTAAAACGAAAGATAACAAAGATGTTGTGTTTACAAATTCCCACATCTGTTTATGCATTTATTTTCATGTTCTGAGAACATTGTAATCAGATGCAAATGTCAGTAGTTTGTACAGAGACTGACATCATCGCTATGGCGATTAGAATGCTTCCAGATCTTATAAAGTGGCTTTCAGTACTTCTCTTTGCTGCATAGTACATGAATATATGGTATCCAGTGGAGCCAGGGTATGTGGCTGTCTGGACTTAGATATGATACTAATAATGCTCCACCATCACTCTCTAGGTTTTCAGCAAATACAGAATATAAGATGCGGTCAGTCACGTTGTTTTGATTAGTAAATGAATGGAAGTAGACAGTGGAACAAATCAAGTAGCCTACTCACTATGATGTCACAGCTGCAGTAGTCAAAATTTCAGCCTGATGAATACAAACTAGGGCAAGATGCCAGGTAGTGATTGTAGGTTTCTCTTCATTGAATGGCTTCCCAGCAGTTCCTTATGTTTATCTAGATCTGTTTCCACCAGAAAAAAAAGAGATCAGGGTCCCACCGGGGAACAAGAGATCAGGGTCCCACTGGCAAACAAGGGAACAGGGGCCAACCGGGAAACAAGAGATCAGGGACCCACCGGGAAACAAGAGATCAGAAGCCCACCAGGAAACAAGAGGTTGAAGGGCCACTAACCATAGGAATGTATTTTCCCCATGATTCACTTGTATCATTCTTCTTTTGAGTTTCCAGACCCCCTACCTGCTTTCTTCTACCCTAACGAATATGCGATAATGATGCAGTTTTAAATACCAGGAGAGTTTTTAATCTGTGTCCTGCTGGGCCAGTTTGAGACATTGTAATGTTGTTTCACTGCTGCAAAATGGATTAAAATCATTTGTTCGCAGGTTAATTTGCACAGAATGGCTTTATCCTTGAAAATCTAATAACTTGAGTGGGAGCCACAGAGATTAAATAACCCCCTTGTGAAGATGCTTCAATGAGTCATCATAAAAAAAAGCAATGTTGTGAAATATGTGTCATTTTTAAAATGGAAGCACTCTTGTTATGGTTAGCAACCAGAATTATAAGTAATGTTACCTTTGGGCCACTAGTTCCCAGTAATAAAATGGATCTTAGACGATGACGTTATTTTTTTTTTTTTATCCTCTTGGCAACGTTTGGTAAAAATATTACAAGTTATGAAACTTTCTCTTTTTTGTTATTGAAAAAAAATACAGGACGTACTTAGAGGAAGAACTTATAAAGGCCAGAAAGAAGCCCAGTTTAAGGAATGATATGTATCTCAAGATGATTGAGGTGGACCCGAATGCTCCAACACAAGAAGAGAACCAGCAGCGAGCAGTAACCAAGCCACGTTACATGACCTGGAGGGAGACCCTCAGCTCCACATCTACCCTAGGTTTCCGCATCGAGGGTATAAAGGTGAGAATTTATTAGTAGTGTCCCCTCTCTTGGTTTTTCCCCGTGAAGCTCCTCAAGGCATCTTTTTATGGATCTGATGGGAATGAGGATTTTTAAAATTGGTTTTGTGTTTACTATTTTAGGTTTACGAGCATAATGGAGCCCCCCAAAACTAAGACTCCAGACTTTTGAATTTTAGAGCCTTTACCTAAAGTTTCAGGGTCCTGCAGCTCATAGTTACAATTTTGTGTACTGGTTTACAGCTTGTAGATTATTGTGGATGTTCTTAGTGAAAAATCTCCAAAGACAGTCTCTCCAACAAAGATATGATGCAGTCCAGATGAGTAAAGAGTACCAAATTACCATTGCATTTATTATTTGGTAGAAAAAGAAAAGGGTACGTCAACTGCTAAATTATAAAGGACTGAAGGATAGAGTAACAACTTCTATACACATTGTGGTAATGATTAGTCTCTCATTTACTTTGGTGGAAAGCCAGTGGGAATGCAAGGATTGTTAGTAAAGATGTCTCACCATGGACCATCCCTTGTGGTCTGTTATTTACTCTTTAATGTCATTTGCTTATGTCTTCATATTGGCTGCCAGCCTGCATATTGACAGCTACCCTGGTTCGTTAGTTGCATGACAAAATCATTCGTCATGTAGAATTAGTTTTTTGTCATGTGATGTCACGTGGACACAGCTGGAGTAGGACCAGATGTACAAGAGGAAGGATGGTTCACATACAGAACAATTGGTTTTGGTGTTGCTTTTTATTGATTTCCTGCAGCTGGACTTTTACAATTCCTCTTCCTGTCTTTTTCTCTGGGTCGTCAGTCAGAGCGTTAATCACTGCTGACTCAGTCATGCCTCGCTCGCTTGCAGTCATATTGCTCACTTTAGCAAATGTAGGTCTGTAGGTCATAAATTTCAACAGCAAAATCATCTTTGGTAGATGCCATGGCCTGCTGCAGTGAGTCTATGGATAATGTCTCAGCCAGACTTGAAGTCTGCCACTTACAATAGTGAATAAGGGCCTTATGGACCAAAATAGTTGCGTAAAGCCTCTGAATTTGCATCTATTCACCACTTCCCCGTGTTCGCTTATGGTGCAAACTCTGCGATGTGGCAAATATGTGTCCAATTTGGGCGACCATGATAGTTGCAGTCATACAGAGCACTTTGCATCATTCTCTGTGTGTGCACAAGGTCCTTTTACTATTGACTAAGCGGAGGAATGATGTGAAGATACGAATGAGACTAAGGGTACTGCTCCAAATTCACCCATTTGGCTTCACCATATCAGAGTAGAGAATGGGGGGAGGCGGGTTGATGGCAGGGCTCTTCCTTCTACTTCTATTCAACTGACTACGCCACACAATGCTTCTGACAGCGATGGGCGCTGTTCGCTTGTTTGACAAGTCTATTTGCCGCTTAAACAATAATGAGAAGTGGATTTGGGATTGGTTTGGAAACATGACTTGTAGCGAGGTGCATTCGACAGGTGAATTCACCCTTTAGTCAATCAGCCCCTAAATGTCCTGCGCACACAATGAACTAGAACCATATATCCCACAGTCCACATTAGGGGTGTGCGATATGTATCGTTCACGATACTATCGCACACTGAGTTGTACCGATATTGCCAAAATGCAATATCGGGTTATCGTGCGGCACCTGTGGAGCTTCCGGGAGGTGGGGAGAACGCAGCCGGCTCAGCACACTTACAAAGAAAAGGAGAGAAAGACTCACCCGCGCAGAAGCACTAACAGCCAATAGCTCATTAAGACTAAGTGAATATTCATGCTCATGAATATTCACTTCTCCTTAATGAGCTATCGGCTGTTAGTGCGTCTGCGGGGGTGAGTCTTTCTCTCCTTTTCTTTGCAAGTGTGCTGAGCCGGGCTGCTTTCTCCCCACCTCCCGGAGGCTCCACACAACCCTGTGTGCGATAAAGACTGCAGAGGATGAGGCGCACACCATTATCGGCCGTTATCGGGTAAGTAAAAAAAAAATCGCAATATAATTTTTCCCCCTATATCGCCCACCCCTAGTCCACATATATCGCTGCATTTCCGCTTTTTTTTCTTTCTGACTATATATTAGAAGTTCACGACATTTACAATTTTTTTTCTTTTAAAGACAAATTGAGAAGTGAAAACGCATTATTGTAAAGAATGTATTAAAATATATATTCTGCATAAACTGGAATGGTGAAAATACTCATCATTTTAGATGTTCTGTAATTGTGTCCCTAAGAGCTCATATCTAAAAATAAACCTGCCATATTCCCTGGATGGGAATGTTACCCTTTAGTTCCCGGTGGGAGTCCTCTACAGTGGAATCAATAACCTACTGAACAAAAGAGAAGTTCATTGATTTGACCTTTGTACATTTGTAAAGGTCGATAAGTTGTCACTGTAGCCACGCAACCCAGTGGACATGCTGTTATCTGTGTCTATTAAAACAGAGTAGTTTATTGTCCATTAGTTGCCTAGGGTGACCCGCCACAAAGCACCCTCTCTGATCCCTTACCCTATTCTTCCTCCTATCTATACATATAATGTGTTGAGGGGCAATGGCAGCAATAGGTGGGCTCTACCCTGGGTGACAGCCCACTCAACCCACCCCTATAAATGGGTCTGGATTAAAAGGATTAAACCCATGGGACCAGCGCTCATGTAAATCCATCTTTATCTTTTTTCATTGTTGGATCGCTAATTGTTGACCCAACTATGGCTAAGGACTGGTTACCCTGAAATGGCTGCTGCCATTTACTGGGTGCATCTTGTATATAGATGTTCAAGTCCACAGTGGTGAAAATGTAAAATGGCAGTGAGTGCTGGAGGGGCATTGAATGAACAGTCCATGCCACTTTATGCTATCTATGAACACTCTGGTGGGGGATGTACCATCTACTCCACGAGAAACTCAGGTAGAATTATGTGCAGTGACGAGCGCATTCCTCAGTATTGACTGGGGCGGGGCGTAATCATCCAGTTACAAGATGTAACAGTCAGTCTCAGGGGAAGCCAAGATCAGTTAGTGATCAAACCTTCTACAAGAACAAAGATAGGGTAACTATACCAGTAACTGCCAACTTGTTTCATTTGACAAATGCTTTTTTTGCTATCATTGTCCTTAAATAAAAAGTGGACTTGTTTTTAAACTGCTCCACTACACATCCAGTGTCACTTTGATTACTCACTGCATAAGACAATACTGCCAGAAGTTAGAATAAGCAGTGAATGCATATATATATATATATATATATATATATATATATATATATGCTACGTGTATGCTGACACTGACGTCCTGGTCATTGTGATGGAACCTTTAGTTCTTGAGAACATTGACCTTCTCAGATAGTTCATTAAACCAGGTCCTCCTATTGTTTCATACAATGGCTTTTCTGTGTTTAAGTTGTTGTAGAACATACCATGACTATCCCAGATGTGCCATTGGTCAGCTCCCTAGTGACAGAATATACCGCGTGCCTCCCTTGTATGTCACACATTTCCATTAATAGAATTTCACTTGGCAGCAGCTGTAAGAGGTTTGGCATGAGGCCCACATATTTACTTTAATAAAATCCTTGCAAACTGTCCACATTTGCTTTCTGTTCCCTGTGCCAGGGGTTAAAGGGAATGCTAGGATGTACGTAACAAAATAAAAAAAACATTTTCTTAGATTTTATATGTTTTGGCCTTTAGAAGTCGCAACCTTCACTGGATGGAGGCTCACAGCTGTTTGTGATTAATTAAAGGATCATTAACACTACAAAAATAAAAATTTACATTTAAATGGACAGAAAATACAAATGCAGATATTTCATCTTTTAGATTTAGGGGGGTTATTGACTAAAGTGAGAAGTCAAATTATCAAACAGCGGATTCCCATAGCAGATCCACGACTGCGACAAATTTCCTATTGTAAAGTCCGAACTGCGACAATATTCTCATTATAAAGTCGCGACTGTCTTTAACTGGTGAATTCACACTTTCATGCAACAATTTGAACTTTAGCCAATTACCTCCTTAGTTGTCATTGACAAAAATGATAAGCCTGTTGGATAGCCGCGATCAAATTATACAAATATGATAGTCGCAATCTTACGGAGCACTTTGCGTGTGACTGCACAGGTGCTTCTACTATTGACTAAGCGGTGGAGTGTGTGGAAGGAGCGAATGCGACTAGGCGACCTACATAGGAATAAATGATCGTGACAATCTAAATTTCAGGGTTTTTTTTTTTTTTTGTCTGTTTTTGTTGTTACTGGTCCTTTAAAAATAATAAACTGGCATCGATAATTTAAATTATCATTTTTTTTACATCTCTAACAAATTTGTATATTTACACATTAGCATTTTTCCAGTGGTTTTGAATAACCTTATGTAAACAGAACAATATGTACTTTTAGTCTGGTAACAGCATTTGCATGCTACCTCCCACAATGCCTTGCAGGGCCTGATTATCATATATATGTATATATATATATATATCAGGGG
>WMED01029113.1:0-10324 GCA_019650415.1 Pipa parva
CCGAAGTGAGGCGAACAACTATGCACCTCACTTCGGAGCTTGCTGAATTCCCCCCTAATGCTGGATGAATATCCTAATTACCGGTGCACGCGCAAGCAAAGTGATACGAAGAGCTCTGTAAGTCGAAAATGTCCGATTTGACTGAGAATTCGCCACATCACAGAGTTTGATGAATACTCGAAGATCGGGAAGAGTCGAATAGATGCAAATTCTGACCTTTGTGCGACTGTTTATACTTTCATGAATAAGCCCCTTTATTGGGGGACAGCCTCATTCCCAACGAGGAACATGTAAGTTTTCTAGCTAAGAAATAGTCTAACTTTCATTTAAAATCTTAAACTTTTCCCTTCCACAAACCCTGATCTGTGATTGCCGGGACAGGCGGAAGAAATGAAATCTATTTAAAAGGATAAGGAACACAGGAGATGCCAACGAGAGCGGAGAATAGGCATAAAAGGCTTCAAGACAAGTCCTGTAAAGCATTCCCATACTGAAACAGCTGAAAGCCAGAGATCCACCTCTGAATACTGAGCGAGTCCCCAACCTCTGAATACTGAGCGAGCCCCCAACCTCTGAATACTGAGCGAGTCCCCAACCCCATACCAGGCAGGGAAGTCCACTGAAGCCATAACAGTGACTCAGTCTTTTAGGAAAGGGGAGTCTAGCTTGAAAACTTCCTCTTAAAGGAACAAAACAGGAGTCTGTTTCCTGACAGCAAATCCCAAGGAATAAAACAGTGCTTTAGCCCCGCTCTAAGCTGTTACCGGATGCTGTTAAGAGGCAGGTCACTTGATCTAACAGCGATAAATGTAACACAAAGCCAGGCCTATTATATCAGCCAAGCTGGGAAATGTCTCCTGACAACACCCGGCCTCAATTGGCTGCCCCTTTAACCATTTGCTGCCATAAAGCACTGCGGACATGATGTGAAGTATATAATGAAAAAACATATCCCTCAAGGAAACCCGATAAGCCCTGTCATTTCTACATTTTTTTTTTCAAAAATACATTTTGCGGAATAATTAGGGGGTTATTCATCAAAGTCTGAGTTCACCTTGCATAGTATCTCCGTGTCTGTTCATGCCAATATGATTAGGAAGTCATGAATTCACTTCTCCTTATGCATGAAGCAGCGGACATCGTGGGATGCCGTCGCATACATTGTGTGGCGTAGTCGGTCGCACAATAGTAGGATGGGAAGTCATGCGGAGTGAGGAGAATTCCTCCAGTGAACGGCAGTGACGTCAGTCTCATCATATCCCACTAACTGTATATAAGTGAATAATACTTATTTTTATGTCACCTTGTGTCTAGTTCATGTTTAATAGTAGACTAAATTAGTCGCAGTCGCCATTGTTAGTTTTGAATGAATAATGCCTTGCGCAACACTGGAGCCCTGCCAACAAATCCCTCAATTCGCCACTCTGATCTGGCGAAGACAAACAGGTGAATTCGGAGCAGTACTCCCTGCAGAATCCGCTCCTTCGACAGACTCCGTCGCATGCTGAATAACCGAATTACCTGTGCACGTGCACGCAAATTGATGCGAAGAGCTCCGTAAGTCCGCGACTGGAGCAAGCATCAGAATTGGTCACGAATTCATCACGTTGCAGAGATTGTTGAACAAGCGGAGTTGGAGAAGTCGCGTAAAGACATGAATACGGATATTTAGGTGACAGTTCGGACTTTGATTAATAACCCCCTTAGTCTTCAGTAAAGTATCTTATGTATATATTTTGCTTTGGGAAAATTTTCTTTGTACATTTTGTTTTAAGTTTTGATACATCTTTATTTTATTTTTTTTTAACCCTTTACCATTTAACCCATCTCTCTTTTGCGTTTCTGTTTTCCGCATTAATGCATATCTCCCAAACTGCCAAGGGGAGGACAGCGGGGACAGCTCCGCCTACTTTTTTCTGATTGGCTGGGCAGTGGCGGGAAGCCTTGTGTTTGGTAGAGCCGGAACTTGGGAAGCATTTTTGGGATTCGATATTCTATTTCTATTTCCCATTGTTTTTATTCAGCAAAGGAAATTACTGTGTGTTTTTGGGTAGGGGGTGAAATATCAATAATAAAAAAAAACAGGGACTTTGAAACTAAGGGTCAATGAAACAGAAAATTAGTGAAGTGGGGGTTATTGGCTAAATTCCAAATTGTTTCGTAAATGTGTGAATTTGCCAGCTAAAGACAATAAAAGGCGAATGTTCATTAAGGGAATATTGTCGCGGATTTGCTATGGGAATCCGCTGTTTGAGAATTCAACAGTCGAATTCGCACATTAGTCAATAACTCCCCCTGGTGTTTTTTCCATAGTGACGTGAATTGTCAAATGAATATAAAAAGCAAAGAAAAGTGAGACTTATTAACTTGAGAAGTTGGAGAAAATATGTTTCTGCATTTTAAGCTGTCAAAATGGAACAAAGAAAGAATTGACGCATGACCCTTTAACATAGAGGTTCTCAACCTAGTTGAGACCACGACCCCCCCTGCGCTGACATCACGCGTGATGTTTTGGCCCAACGTCATCGCGTTGCGTGTCATGAGATGACAATCGGGCCCGACGTCACCATGCAGGAAACCTTATATAAAGGGACCTGCGCTCACTACCGGCTTCACAGCGTGTTCACGACCCCTGTGAGAGCCTCGTTCAACCCCCAAAGGGGTCGCGACCCACAGGCAGAGATTGAGAACCGCTGCTTTAACATATGATTTTTGGTTTGGTCATTTCTTAGTGGCCCCCCCTGGTGGAACAAGGATAATTTGCACCAGTAAAAACAGCAATAACAGGACATTAACATTATGGCAGATTGATAAATACCGGTCAAGGAGAAACTGCAAAATGAATTAAAGATGGTGAAATAACATTCACCGTTTCTTTATAAAATATCTTCCAAATATATAAATTTAAAATATATAAATCTACAAAGCGACGAATATTTGATTTCGAGAATACGCAAATAGCGTCTGACGATCCCGCTCCATATTTTGTGCTCATCCTGGAAAACCCTCATCTTAAAATAAATGACGTCATTCGAACTTTTAAAAAAGAATAAAATAGTTAAGTGCAGCTTTTTATGCTAAATAAAATCAAGGAACCTCAACAACACGGCAAGAAGTCTTTTACTTTACCCACTAGAGGGAGCCATTTTATGGCAGAGCATGGATGATATTTTTATATTATTTTAGCAAAGTAATTAGTATGTTTTGATGTTATTAAAGAGTGCGGGTGGGGGTTCTGGAGATAATCAGCCTGTTTCTTTTCATAAACCAGTTTAACCTTTAACAGTCCAACGTTCCCAATTTGGGAACATGCAATAAATAATTTATTACATTATTATATTATTAGTTTATTATTTATTACATGTTCCCAGATTGGGAACGTTGGACTGTTAAAGGTTAAAACTGCTGCATTTGTTCATGCACTTTGATTTGATTGTCCTGTTGTCAGAATTATCTGATTATTGGCCTTTTGCTAAAAGGCACCAGCACAGGGGGAGTTGCTTTGTATGCGTTTGCTGCTGTGCAACCTACAGCCTTAAGTAAGGTGGTATGTTCTCTAGTGTTGATCCTCTAAGCTCCAAGGCTTGATTCGGCCCATCTGCTCTCTTTTAACTACAGCCTTTGTCAACAATGATAAACATCGGTGGCCTTACAGACAGAATATAAAATAGCTCACAGTAACCCCTTGATATTTTTTTTTCCCCTTTTATCTTTCCATCATAATCTGGGCCTGCATAGTGACACGGCTTTCTCTGACTGGTCAAGGTTAACACAATAAAAGATCCATTTATTCTATTACTGTGCCCTAAATGTGTCAGTAGCATCGCTACCTCCAAGAAAAAAATATTGCCATTTAATGGGAATTTGTATGATTCATGTTTAGTGGGTTGCAGATAATTGTAATCTAAGACATTTTGCAACTGATCTTATTTTAATTATCGGTACTTTTTGACATGACAACATTTTACAAGTTTTAGAAGAATAAGGTATTCTTTTTTTAATTGCACATTATTTATGGCATATCTTTCCATTCTACTGTTTGGAACATGTCCTATGTCTTTTCCAACCTGTCCTTGATGCCACTCCCTGGTTGCTAGGTTTACAGAATCTAGCAACTGATGTATTCTGTTTTTTGGTGGGGTTTTGAGTTTGTTTGCATGACTTATCACAGCACAATCCGCATACAGCTGGAATTGTTCAGGGACAGCATTGTCAACTCATCAGTAGAACCTGGTAAAGTTTCTTAAACAAGCCCTACCATAACTTTGCAAATAAGAATCATTTAATTTCTGGGATGGAGTGCAGGAGTGGCCTTCCCACCCAAACTCTTCAGCCACTCCTAAACCCTGGTCCCAAACTCCAGCTAAATAACCACACTGGCAGTTTTAACCCTGCCAGGTGCAGCTATTTCCAGGATTTCTATGCCACTGCTAACAACAATCTCAGTGGCACATACACTCCATCTAACACTCTTCCGTATACCTGCTTACAATATATAGACCTTTTTCTCTATGCACTAAATACCTATATAGTGAGGCATGTTAAGAGAATTCCAGTACTGCTGCCAAAACTATTTCAAAAAAATTTATTAAAAAAGAAGATGAACAATGGAAACTGGAACCAGACTTCATTTAGCTGAATGCATTCTATAGAAACTCTTATTATTTGGCTCCCGACGCATTCTAAACAAGCAGCTGGCTGAGCATGCTGGGAGTTGGAATTTAGCAACAGCTGGAAGGTTGCAAACTTGGCGTTCATAACCTTTTGCCTTATGAATTATGTTTTGCATCTGTATATCCATGTGCATGGCCTGTATCGTGTTTCCCAGCTAAGATCTGTTTCCCCTGTCTGCTGTCAGCCTTTCCTGTGCTTTTCTAAACACAATCTCTTTATGTTACTATTGAGATTTGGCTTTAAAAATAACTCCAATATTTTATTCCTTCCTGGGCTTAACTAACAGTCGAAACACAAGACGGACTTTGGCGATAGGGCCATCGACTTGTTAAAAATTGTAGATATACTTTAGTAAAAATGTATTAGTGCTTGTTATTCACAAATACTTACAATGCAACTGTGCAGGACATTGGTTATAAGTAATCACCTTGGGTTAAAGGTCGCATTTCATTATATTCGACTTTCTAGAAAAGGGAGTAAAGTTGGTTTTTGTTTAAAGAGAAAAATACCAAGGACGAAATGTATTAAAGTGGGAACAACCACGCTTGGTCTTTCCGAGTTTATCGTGCGAAATTTTGCATTGTTTCCGCGAGACTACCGCGCAAGTTTTCCGATCTCGGTTTTTCGATAAAAAGGTAGCCGTACTACTAATGTAAAGATGTAAAGTATGGGCTACCTTATGCATTGAAAAATTCTATAGAAGAACTCGATTGAAAAACTCACGTGGGAACAACGCAAGATCTCGTGCGATAAACTCGGAAAGACCACTTTAATACATTTCGTCCTTGGTATTGTTCTCTTTAAACAAAACCAACTTTACTCCCTTTTCTAGATAGTCCAATATAATGAAATGCAACCTTTAACCCAAGGACATTACTTATGACCAATATCCTGTACAGTCGGCGAGACTGGAATCCCTTTAAAGCATTTGCTGATGTCCTGCACGCGGACATCAGCGAGTGCATAATGAATTCAGTGAAGTCTCCGTCACTCACTTAGTAAGATCAAAGGATTTTATTAAGGCATCATTAAAAAATCTTTGTGTTGATTAAAAACATGGAATATCAGCCACTTACACGTTTCGCGCTATAGCACTTAGTCATAGTGTCACACTATAAATCCTTTGATTTTACTACGTGAGTGCCGGAGACTTCGTTGAATTCATTGTCTATCCTTGGAATTGGAAATTTCCCTCTCCTGAGCACCCGCACTTTTTACAGCTCACTGTGAGCATTGCTGCAACTTGCGCTGCTTCCTGGATTGAGCCGACCTTCATGTGCGAAGTGAGGCGAAGGATCCGGACCTCACTTCGCACAATGGTGAATTACCCCCTAAGTGTTCATATACATGTATTAAGAATCTTGGTTTAATGCCCCTTTAACAGACAAAAGAGACTGCAATCGCTAAGAAGAACACCAACTCTAACCAATAAAAATCAATATTTATCAATATATATATTTATATATCAGTATCAAGATTTTTCCAAGTACAAATGGCTTTCTTTCCGAGCCAAATGGTATTTTCCGTTTTATACAATAAAATAATGTAATGACGGTATCATAGAAACATACCGTATATGCTGAACTAACAAATACATTTTCGTTGCTTTACTTCCTTTCGACCTTTAACATTTAATAAAACATTGTGGTAGAGGATAAGACGTACTTTATTCCTGTGTTCCAATTAATACAGTATTTTCTTTGTATGTTTTTTTTTTTTGGAATGATAACAGTCTACATTTAAATCTTACTTTGTAACAGTCAACTTGAATGTTCTTGAAGCAAATCCACTCCTAAATCCATCCCTGCTGGTAATTCACTTCAATAGCCCAGAAATGAAACGCAGGGCTTTAATAAACCCAACACTTCCCCTTTTCTCTTTTTAGAATAAAAATAAGCCATAGAGTTTAATCCTCTTTTTAAGGAGTACTAAAGGCTAGTTAATACTAGCCTTGATTGTTAAATGGGGGAGGGGGGTTTTAACACTTACCAATTGGACTTCCTCTGCTCTGAGTAACTTGCCAATCTCTTCGGCGCCTGGACAAGATCCTCATCACTTCCTGATCCTGTGTGTTTCAGCGAATAAAGCAAGCGCAGCAGCAGTTTCACATCAGAATCCCGCTTCTGCGCTTGCTCAGTTGGCCAAAACTGATCGCAGGGCTTGTCTAGGCCAGTAGATATTGGTATGTTATAGAGAGCAAGAGGCAGTGCTGGATCATAAGACCTGTCTGTAAAGTATTTAATCCCTTCCCCCTTAAGAATCACTCCTTAGTATTAACAAGCCTTTAGTACTCCTTAAACGTACTCTAAAAACAACTGCCTGCGACTGAAAAAGCTTGCGGAGATTTAAGAATAGAATAAGTTTATTTGGAAGTTCTGATTTGTAAAAGCCTTGGGTGTAAGCTGTGATACTTGTCCCTCTTTAGAATCAATGTGCGTTTTCTTCTAGCATTCATTATCTGAAGGCAGTAGTGTCAGATATCTATAGTGCTGTTAGCTTATGTCCTTGGGCTGACTATTCTGCCTCTGTATGTGTCAGTATGAGTTTGAAAGCGCCTGTTTTACCCACAGTGACTTACACTCTTATTGTTTAAGATAAAATTTAGCAGTCCCTTATCATCTAACAGAAATAAAGGATACAGACATATCATCTAGTTTCCATTCCATCGTCCTAGTGCAAACATTCCATTTCATTTCATTGATACAAATTGATAACTAGCTGGGTGTTATAACCTACTGATTAAACAGGTTAATGTGCGGAGGTGTTAGAATTTGGGTACATGTCAAGAAATGGTCAAAATAAACATTTCACTTTAATATGCCATGTGCCTGACCCAGATTCTCTGACTTGACCAATGGCAAACGACAACATTTCACTCTGTGGTGCAGTGAAACTCTTAAACTGTGTGCATTATTGTACATTCCCAGTAAATAACAGTTAAAGCAACTGTAGGAAATGGAAATGGTTATATTATATTTCCTACCATGATTATATACAGCGTTTAGCTGTAAGTATGGCTTAATATGTAATTGTTGGGAATATGGCACTAGTGCCACCTAGTGGCGTTTGGTATTAACATAGAAGTAATATGATTCTTGTTGCTATGGCTGGGAGGCAGATTCCCCAGGCTATAAATCAGCGGTTCTCAACCTTTCTGAGACTGCGACCCCCGCTGACGTCACCACAGAATGTCATCACGTACGCACGTCACGTGTTGATGTTCGTCCGAAACGTCATCACGTCACGCGGTGATGTTTTTGGCCAATGTCACCCCGCAGGAAACCTTATAAGAAGGGTTCCTGCGGGCGCTTCTGGGTGCCGGCTTGGTTCTCGACCCCAGTGGGATGGCCTCGTGACCCCCGCTAGGGTCGCGACCCACAGGTTGAGAACCACTGCTATAAATAGAAGTGTTCAGGAAGTAGATGGGGTCTTTAGTTCCAGGCCCTGCTCCAGGCTGGTCTATAGTCCCAAGTCTTTCCCCGGGGAAGGGGTGGGGAGGGGGTTGAAGGATCCCTGTGAAAGATAAAGTAAGTTCTCCCTCTACCAGATAAAGGTAGTGATCCCTCCTAGGATTTCAGCAATGTGTCTCAAAAGGAGTAAAAGGGCCTTGGGGGTTATTCATGTAAGACTGGAGGAGCCCGGTCACCCGGGGGTGAAAAAGACCCAGGCATTGTGGGATCTCAGAACAGCAAGCTGAACTCTATGTTTATGTCCAGAGGTTGGAATGCCAGCACTGAGGAGTGAGAGCAGCTCCTGGATCCTATTGCGTATCAGAGGGGGCAACTATTTACTGAATGTATATCTGTTCTTAATGGGGTTATGGTCCTCAGTTCCAGGCCTGGGTGCAGGCTGGAGTTTAGCTACAGTCAGTCCAGAGTGGCTGAGCTCCTGTGTCAGACCCTTTGAGAGACAAGTTACGCCTTGCCAGGGTTAAGGTAAATCCAGTATACTCAAGGGAGGGTAATTATACTCCAAAGTACCTTATATGGGATGTATGGAATTGGATGTGATCTGAGAAGTGTATAAGCTCTGTCTGCTGTATATAAGTGTAAATAAACACTTCCTGTTGTGTGAAAGAATCTCTGGTGCCCATTATTGAAGTAAATGGTACAGGCACTACTCCTATTGTAAGCGGGGCCTACTCCCCTGAGGTGATTGAGTGAGCCATGGATGTGTTTCCCTGAATGGAGTCATGTAATAGCTAAAGATGTTAAAAAATAGTGTTACACAATTGTGTTATTTTCACCAACATTAGCAAAGAAACGATGCTAACCAATCATATTGCCATTAGGGGAACATCCCCATTCATTGTGGAGTGCATAAAATCACACAGCCAGCCTTTTCTTTCCTGAGTATTGGGTGGGCGGTGCTAAATGATGATTGACATTATAGCTCCCCCAATCAGATTCCTTAAATCCTGATCTAGCAGGGATCTAACTGGATTAGCTATAATGTCAATCATCATTTAGCACCACCCACCCAACTCGGGAAAGAAAAGTCAGGCTGACAGGGAAGATGACAGAGAGAAATGCTGTATAAAGGTACATTTTTTAATACATATATATTTACAAAAACATTTATTTCATTAGTAAAACCTAAATTAGTATTGGTTTTGAGGTGACAGGTGCACTTTAAAATCTGAGAAAACTACGTCAGTGAGAATTAACTATATTTGGGAACACATTAAGTGCCACCCAGTGATTCCTTAATTAGAGAAGGCATTTTCTGGTGTAGGCATCTTTATGTCCCTTCCCCAATTCTGACCCTATTCAAAGACCCCAAAGCATCAGTTATGGGGGTCATTCAGTCTTGGAGAGATTATCTGGAGAATTGAACCATCATTGTTCCCAATAATACTGTCAACTTTTTTGTAAGGAATAGTTACCAGCGTTTGGTCCAGCACCGCGTTCCTCCTGCACGCGCACATGGATCGCGGCCGTGTGCTGCTGACGTCTTCTGCTTGCGGTCATGTGACGCAGCCATTGCAATGTCACTGGGGCGAGCGCCTGGTGCGCTCGGAGACAGGAGCGCACCTGCCTCTCCGCCTATATAAGGCAGATGCGCTCCAGACCCGGCGCCCGATTATAACTATCTATAATTAGACATTTGAGCTCAGTTTGTGTTTTGTTTAGTTGTAAGCTAAAGCCTCTTCTAAGTTTCTCTGCCATTGTTAAGTATCCAAGTTTTCTCTGCCTCCACGCTACCTCTGGCCTGTTTCCAGTCCTACCTGTGCTGTCCGGTATACTTCTGTGAACCACCATTGATCAGCTACCTTAGGGGTCGCGACCTGGGTACTCTTGGCAGCTAAGCCCAGTACCTCCTTGCGGGGGTTAAAGGTGAAGACCGGAGAATACCATAGGCTCCGCGCCCTGAGGTTAGCTTGCGCCAAGATCTTTGTGGTTACTACCAGCAGTCTCCTTCTCTGCAATTTTCCCGTAACATCATTACACTTTTCCATGATGTCTATATCTACTTCTCTGCAGGTTCTGAGTGCCATGCTTGATTAATGAAACAGATCACATGACCAGAACTACAAGAGCCTCAGGACTGGTCCAATGACACATTTATTTCATTTGATGGTCAATGGGAGCCACCAGGATAGATACTATCTTTGGGGAAGATAGGAAAACTACTTTGCCTTCTTCTTGTT
>WMED01029114.1:0-10323 GCA_019650415.1 Pipa parva
TTCATGATTGCACTATTTCAAATTATTCTAATTCGTTGACCAGCACTTGTATATGTGCAGTGCTGCAGAATTTTCACTTTTTCTACAGACTGAAGTGTATTCTGTCATCAGCAGGACAGCAGCAGGCTAATTGATAAACTTAGTAATGCATGGTTTTTAACATTTTGATCTCAGTCTCATGGTTTGGTTTTGGTGGTATGTACAAGAGTATATGAATCAGTTTAGTGCCACCTTGTGTCTCATTGTATAATGACAAATGGGCTTACATAGGCTAAACACTGTGAAGAAAAGTTTTTCCACATATAATGGGTTCTGTTAAGGATATCTCATATAATTGTATCTTTAAATGTTTTTATTTGTTCATATTAAGGGGGTTATTCACAAACAGCGGATTCCCATAGTAAATCTGCGACAATTTCCCCATTGTAAAGTCGCGACAATTTTTTAATGTTACGATTGCGACAATTTTCCCATAATAAAGTCGCGACTGTGACAATATTCTCATTATAAAGACGCAACTGCGACAGTAGCAGCCTACTGTGACTGCCTTTATCCGGAGAATCCGCACCTATACGCAACAATTCAGACTTTAGTGAATAACCCCATAAGTGTTACATATTTATATATCCCTTTATGGTAAACATAAGATTAGAGTTTTATCTATATATTAAAGTGCACCTGTCACCTCAAAACACTAATAATAATTTAAGTTGTACTAATGAAATAAACATTTTTGCAAATGTAGCTTTATACAGTGTTTCTTTCTGTCATCTTCGCTGTCAGCCTGACTTTTCTTTCCTGGGTGGAGTGATGATGATTGACATTATAGCTCCTCCAGTCATATCCCTGCTAGATCGTGATTTAAGGGATCTGATTGGAGGAGCTATAATGTCAATCATTATTTAGCCCTGCCCACCCAACACTCGGGAAAGAAAAGGAAGACTGACAGGGTAGATGACAGAGAAAAATGCTGTATAAAGGTACATTTTTTAAAATACATATATATTTAAAAGAATGTTTATTTCATTAGTACAACCTAAATTAGTATTAGTTTTGAGGTGACAGGTGCACTTTAAGTATTAATCCTACTCCTTATTAGGGGATGGTGTATTGTCTTTTTTATAAAGTAGTATGTAGTAAGATAGGGGTCAGCAACCTATGGCTCTTGAGCCAGATTTGGCTCTTTTAATGGCCACATCTGGCTCTTTGACTCACATGCAAGCACTGCTCGTTACAGTCTGCCTGCTCGTCGCCGGCAAGCGCTGTAGAGAGACAAAGCTTTCTCAGTGCTTCCGGGTTGCTAGCCAATCTGGAGTTGTGATGTCACCAGCTTCCACATTACTAGCTAATCTGAAGCCATTGACATCATTGTGCTTCTGGGTTGCTAGCCAATCCGGAGCCGCTGACGTCACCTATGTGACGTCAGCGGCTCCAGATTCAAAAGTGCTGAGAGAGCCACGCGTATATGGCTCTCTAAGCCCTTAAGTTTGCTGACCCCTATGGTAAGTTATTGTTATCACACCTGACCCAGAAACATTGTGTTTGTATTTTTATGTCTAAATAAATGGGTTCATCACTTAAGAATGGTGATGTGGTTGAGTGCTTTTTGCTTTAAAGATTTTGTGGGACCTAGAATAATGATCTGTTCAAGACCTGCTCCCATGATGATTTAAGCAACACTAGAGAGTCACTCATATTTACAAGGACTTGAGGTGAAGCACATACTATGGGAATCTGCAGATGTTTAAATTGCTCAGATTAGAACATGGGTGCATAACTAGAGGGGTTGCAGTTGCAACTAGGCTCCTGGGAGACACAGCCACCCCTTTGCAATCTGCAACAGCTGTGCCCATATTCTAAATATCGTTAACAGCAACTGAGCAATATACAGTTTATAAAATGAATGTAATTATGGAAAGTATACTTATTCATCAAGATTTCTGCCTAGGTCCCCACTGTTTTTTAAATCAGTCATAGGCATTTCTGTACTAATAGTCAATTTCATTGAAAAAAACATTCCCTTTAAAATAAATACATGTTTCTAATTAATATCAACAAATGTAAGGTTTCCTGCATGCATGGTATTAGAAATGCAAGTAATAATGACCCGGTGGGATTAAAGTTTATTTGTAAAGCAAAGACTGTCAAACGCAGAAGACACCTGTCATTAAAAGCTGCATGCCTTCCAGCGGATGTGTGAATGATCAATCATTTCTTTTCCCGTCTTTGACAGCAATAGGACATTAGATTCATCACATTGTTGGGGGAAATAACTGATCATGCTTCATACAGTTGCATAATAAGCCGGTGACCTAAAAAGTAGAACGTCCTGTAGAAATCAAAATGAACTCTATCTGATGCAGCCTAAATATACACCAAAGAGTTACAGCAATCAGATTATTAACGGACTGGCAAATGTAATCAACCTCCAAGAAAAGGTTGAACTTCACTGACAGCGGATAAAGTATGTGTGTGTGTTTTGTTAGGAATGGTACTCCTTTGTCAGCATTCATTTTTAAAATAAGCATATAAATCCAAAGGAAACATCTAATTCTGACAGCAGCCAAGGCAGCCACATTAAAATGTGTACTTTGCAGCAAATTGAATAAGATTCAATAGGAATAGAATGTATTAAAACTATATATTCTCTCACTAGACTTGTTGGATTTCCTTAAAATTCTATTTTATTGCAGCTTTTCAGATAAGACTGCAGAGTATTGGGACTTACACAAATACAATAATCATCTGTTATATCTCTCTGTATGTCTTAGCTGCACCTTTTATAAAATAATTTCCCAGCTCAACACAAGGGTCACTGAGAATCAGGGCCAGGCCGAGGGGTAGGCAGACACCAAGTGCGCTGCTGGAGTGGGGTGCTATCTTGTTGCTTGGCCCACTCTGTTTCCCTGTCCCTGCCTACCTCTTCCAAGGCCCGGCTCTATCTCCTTTTTTAGCACTAAGCGCTGCTACAGCATTTCTCTCTCCCTCCCCCCAGCAATGATTTAACTTCCCGTGATCGGCAGGAACTCTGCTAGTACTATGCAGAGGTGGCGATGATTTGATTTTAATCCTCTGAGCTCTCAGACAGAGCGGCACACAGATGATAAAAATCAGATCATTAGGTTGCCTCTACATAGAAGCGCTACTAGCCTACTAAGCGGTGCAGCAGGCTGAGAGTCTAAGGGGGGAATTCACCATTGTGCAAAGTTATGCTCTCGCTGATGTCCTGCACGCAGACATCAGCGAGCGCATAACAGTCTGTACGAAGTGAGCTGAAGGATTCGGAGCTCACTTCGCACAATGGTGAATTCTCCCCTAAGAGTGGAATTATGCAGGTGGAGGGGGGCGCATTTTCATTACTCTGCTTAGGGTGCAAAAAAACTTGGCCCAGCCCGTGGAATGGATCATTTTTATAATAATCCAAGCAAATCCAACAATGAAAAATTGGAAACATCTTCAACTCAATCTCACTGGATTAAACCATAATTGATATGAACCATATACAATATTTGTAAATGACCTCATTTTTTCACAAGCAGCATATTAAAAAAGCTATCCAATCAGCAACTAATAACTTGAAAAGTAAAGTAACCAACATAAACCACGTCAAAGTTCAAAACTAACAACAGCTTATCCAATTCCAGTTAAAAGCAGAAATCAGAAAGGAAGGTGTTAAAAAGTAGTAGTCAGCAGTAAAGCTGACTTGATTACAGCACCAGGCTCCTGATTCCACAAGGAACTCTGGGATCTTATACTCCTACTCTGTGCTGTGAAAGAAGGTATCCGCTATAGGAGGGTGTCAGTTGGGATTAGGGGGGTAAAGTTTTTAACTTCAATCACCCAAGTAAAGGGGTAGGGTTCCTTTCTAAATAATGCACCCTAAATATGGAAAATAAATATAAAATATATCTATAATTGAAAAATATATTTCTTTTTACCTGCTTTGCCTGCTCTGATCCATTAGGTCAGTGGTTCTCAACCTTTTTTTGCTGCAACCCTTTATGCATATGACAGCGACAATTTTAAAGTCGTGACCACAACAATATTTACATAATCATATGGGAACATTGTCGCGGTCGCAACTTTACTATAGAAATATTGTCATGGTCGCAGTTTTACTATAGAATTATTGTCTCGACTTTACTATAGAAAATATTGTCGTGGTTGCAACTTTAACATTGTATCAGTAATCCGCAACAATCCGAGAGGTGTTAGGTGATCCCTGGAAAATTGTCATTCGACCCCCAGGTTGAGAACCACTGCATTGGATGTTCCTGAATGGGCCATTGTTGCTGGCAGAGCTCTCAGTCTTAGTTTTTTACAGATTTGGCAGACACTATTTAGCAAGGACTCTCAGCACAATACTTAACCATTTGTTGGGACATGGGCCCATTTTTTACATCATGGAGTTGAAGGATAAGGGAAGGGATCAGTTATTGTCCCTCTCCAAATAGTGACCCTTGACCCATCAACAAAGGGATGGGGTTGGTCAGTATTGACCTCACCAGGTGAACTTATTCCCCACTACTCCATTGGATAACTAGGGTAGGGGGAGGAGAAGGGGTCCCATGGATGCACTCTCATGGTATATTCCATACTCTATCCCTTCACAGGGCTGTGGTATTTGAATTCAAAGGACTTTGGCATATTATTTTTTTATTTCCACTACCCAACTAGGTGATCATGGAAGGGGGAGGAGCTTAACTGATCCCATCAGAGGATGTCCCCTATCTACCCTGGAACAGGATAGGGGAGTAGGGTCCCAGGGACCTGTATAACCAAGAAGGCAAAATGTAAGGGGCCTAAAGCTGTTGCATCTGCAATCAAGCCTGTAAACTGTGGGGGCCTGTTGCTTTTCCACAACACTAGCAGAGTAAATGCTCTACACATGAAGGTGGTATCTTTGTAATGGGCAAGGAATCTTTTCTGGTCATCCTTGATTAATCAAACAAAAAAGGCATTGCCATAAATAAGAGATCTTACTGTACACATAAGATTATTAAAGAGGTGTTTTATAATTCATTCAGGGCATTGGATAATGTAAAGTAATTTGGCTAGTTTAAGAATAGATTATGTACTGTTGAAAATAATCCTGCTTGATCTAATAATACTGAGCTTGCTAAAGGGGTCACATGGATCACTAGAGGTGGGGGGCAGGGTATTATGCTTACACTGGATTTTATTTGGAAGACATAATCATGAATAATCTTCAGGGACATTTAATGGGGGGTTAGTATATAAAGAGAATCAGCTGTTAGAAGATAATGTTATCTATTTCCCTTATTCATGCTTAATCACATGTAATTGTTTAAACTGGGAAATAAAGTCTGCTGCTTTTTTTTCCTTAAATTAGTTTCACCCAATTTTCTGATTTTTTTTTTTTTTCTATAAAAAAAAAAAAGAATCTGGATTTTCAGATTCCCACCTACTATTGTCTCATTAAAAATAAAAGCTTATTCCAGGTCATGACTGCTAAACAGTTATCAGTGAAATCTTATTGAAATAAAGGGGAACTATAGTCAGATTACATCTTTACATATATGTAGTACTATACCTTAGTGAGATGCGTTTCTCCCCAGTAGATGTTTCATCTGAAGCTGGATAATTTATTACACAGCACTGATAAACTCCCGCACCAGGAAATGTGTGTGACGTGTACTGGCCAGTTTTCCATGAAAGGTACCCTCCCCCAGACATTTTTGCCTAATGTGTAATGTAACACCTGCGCACAAGCTAATTTCCTGAATTCCAGGGATGTAAATAAGCTTTGACTGATGAGGCCAAAAGGTCAGCAAACTGCTTAACCAATATCAATCAGGCAGCTTTTTCTTATCGTGTTAAGCAGTTATATTACACACATTTCCTAGTGTGGGAGTTTAGAAGTGCTGCCTACTTAATCTGCATTACGTGAAACATCTACTGGGGAGAAACACTTCTTGCTAAGGTATAGTGAGGTATAAGGTATAGTACTGCATATGTAAAGATGTAATCTGACTATAGTTCTCCTTTAAAAAAACTGGTAAATACCAACAAACAGGAGAATTCAGAGCACTATGCCTTGTTGAATTAACTGGGAAAGACTCCACTACTTTGTCAATAAAGTACCTATACACATGCAACTATTACTACTACTCGTGCCCGAATTAGAAACGTATTCACAACATAACAGAATTTGTTCAATAAGCAAACATGGGGAAGCGGGAATCAAATGCAAATTCAGAGCCATCCGCAACTATTCATCCTTTAGTCAATAAGGCCTGAAGTGTTGAGTGAATACATAGTAACTGTAATACCACAAACTAAGAAAATTCGTCACATTTATACAGAAAATAAAGATCTTTTGTAGTTATGGAGAAATACAGAATTGTCACAAATTCATGCCTTTTCTTGACAATTCATAATTTCATGAAGATGCCCCATAGTTTATGATAGTGGGTAGAGAGCGCAGTTTTATTTATGTTTCTGCAACAACAAATCAAATGCCAATAGAATTCCGAAAAGTAGCATAATCCTTACTTTTATAAGAATGACCGGTATCTGACGCGTAAAGTGAGACGGGACTGCTGCATTGCTAAAGAGGAAGGAGAGCAAAAAGCACAAAGGGAGAAATGTAACAAGCGGTGTTAACGTAAAAAATAGATGCAAATTACTTTGCGTCCATTTATTAGCAATTTATCATTCAGTTTGGGTCTATTTTGCACCAGCTGCGCCTGTTTTTTATTTTTTTGCGAAAATCAGTTAAGTCCAGGCGCAGTTGATTTATGAAGGTTACAACAATTTTAAGACTTGTTATAAGAAGTAAAATTAACGCCTGCCTGAACCCTGGCGTTAGAGAACCAGGTACACATTTGTGTAAAAAATGTTAGCAGTTCCCGTTGTGTCCAAATATTAGCAAAATGTTAGCATTTCCCATTTGTGTCCAAATGTTAGTAATTACTATTTACACATGGAAATTGCTAACGTGTTGCTAATATTTGGACACAAACGGGAAATGCTAAAAAAAATTTTCACAAACTAATAATTAGTGTAAAAAAAAAGGATGCAAATTGCTAACATTTTTACGCAAAAATTGAAGTTATCATTAGGCGCACTTTTAATGGTAAATAACTGTTATTTTTTAGCACCTGTTTTTACCATTGCGGTAACGCCACTTGATACATTTCCCCCAAAATGTATTATAGAATTAAAGTAAATCACATTTTCAGTGCTTATCTGCTTTACTGTGATGCATTGTTTAAGACACAAGGAAAGTCATTTATTTTTCTGGTAATGTGGATAAGTAGAGTATTGCTTGTGCATCTGTCAGTGAATGACTGAACAATGAAAAATATCACCATAGGCTTTTTGGAGCTGTAAAATACCCTTGTCAGAACTTAGGATAGGTTGACCTGCAGTCACAATAATGATATAAAACCCTAATATGAAGTTAATATTACAGAACTGCAGCAGGGGTAACACAGGCTACACAGGCCAAGCCTACTAGATCCCATATTGTAATGGTAATTTCTCAAATAACATAACTTGATATAAGTTATAATAAAAACCTACAACCTTATAGTCACTGCACCTTTAAATGTTTCAGTTCCACTGACAGTATTTCTAGGTACTGTAATGTCTTTCCATATTGCTATACCATATTTAGTAATACCAAAACTGTTTATCAAGAATCTGGATCAGGAAATATCATTTTCTTGACATTTTAAAAACTAGCTTGTGCAATTATTCAGTTCTAACATATATAAAATATTTAAAAATGTAGAAGGAATGAGAAAAATAAAATGTGACAGCTTTTTTTGTAGTGCAGTATTGATGCAATAACATCTTTTCGTATAATGGTAAAACAATTCTAATGAAGCCTGACTCATACAGGATGTGGAGTCGGGACAGAGAAAGTGGGTAAGGTGATCGTGAACTCGGCCTTTTAGTTTTATTTTAAGCTGTCACCCACCAATCACCACCTACTCCCTTCTGAACCTTATGTTGCTACATACAGTAAGTATATATATAATATAATATACACAAAGATATATATTCATTTAGCCATTTTTCTGTTATATTTTTACCATGTTTTGTCAGTTTACTCAATTAATTAACAAACCTAAAAAGGCAGAATTCTCTCTTTAAAGGGAAGCTAATACAGATAATACATATACTGTATATATATATATTTACAGAAACCAATAACCACCAATGGATATTAACTTATTTTTAGCAATAGCCAATTATTTTTTTATTATTGTTATAATGGGGAATTTTTACTAAGGCCATAACTCCAAAAAAGACACCTCATATCCACTCAACAAAATCAAATCACTGGAAATCACCATTTATTGCTGAGTAAAAGTTACGCAACGTCTCTGGTGGAACAACCCCCGTTCCTCAGGGGCGTATGTACAGACACACAGTGCTCATTAACTACAATAACCATTCCCCTTGTTTATGTGTATATATACAGTATATATATTACCCCTGCATGTGCATGCAATAAAACATTAGGGGGTTATTCACTAAAGTCCAAATTGCTGCGTATAGGTGTGAATTTGCCAGCTAAAGACAGTTGCAGTAGACTGCTACTATCACGTCTTTATAATGAGAATATTGTCGCAGTCGCGACTTTACTATGGAAGATTGTCGCAGTCGAAACTTTCAGTCGACAGTCGAGTTTGCACCTTAGTGAATAACCCATCAATATCTATTCAATGTGTATGCAATATATCATTCATATATAAAAGTGCTTGTTACAACCATGTACTCAATATGTATAAAGCAATGCTTATATAATAAAACATTACAGTCAACTTAAAATTCAATTTCCATTCAATGCATATACAATGTATCATCCATATTAAAATACGTTACAGCAATGTATTCATTATATATAAAACATACCCTATAGACCGTTACAGTGAACACAAAAGTTACAATTCCATATTAAAATAACAGTATTACAATTCAAGTCACATAATCAATATCTGACAACAATATTACCCCCAGTTTTCTAATATTACTAACACTTGTTATACATATTCTGCTTTGATTATACACTTCTACTTCAATTACTACATCATGCATCATGTATTCCTTCAATGTAGTGTGTGTCTCCCATATGTATAACGATCTGTAAAACAAGCAAACACATAGAAGAATAAAATCAATTTATTGCCCTATAAAAAGCAGTTTCACCAAAAGTAACCGACGGTGCACGCGTAATCAGTTAACTTCGGCAAAGCTCGGGATGGACCATGTTTATGTGCGGGGCCAACGCCAACAAGGTGAAGAAACATAAGTGCCTTGGTAAGGCTGAGGAAACTCTCTGGGGTTAAGGAACTTGTTTCTCCACAAGACCCCCTGCACCTTCTGATTCCAGTTTTCTTGACTGTAGGAAGTCAGCATATCCCTATTCGAGTATTCGTAGACTCCAGTGCGGCAAGCAATTTCATGGATGGGGGAGTTGATGGCAGGGCTTCAGTGTTGTATAAGGCGACTATTCTTTCAAACAGTTAATGGCGACTGCGACAACATGACCAAGGTACAAGGGGACAAAGAAATAGATGCTATCCAACTGACTATGTGACATTATGCACTTGACAGTGATTGCCACTGTCTACCTGTTCGCCAAGTGTATTATCCGCTTAGCCAATAGTGAGAAGTGAATTTGCAACTATTTTGGTGATGTGATTAGATTTGTAGAGAGGTGAATTTAACAAATTAATTCTCCCTTTAGTCAATAAGGCCCTCAGTCACATTGGGCATATTTTGAATATTTATTATTATTATTTATTATATTTTAATATTTAAAAGATTGCTTTGCTAAAATGAAAATTGTACATATTAAGTAGCTCCCCACATTACTCCCCAAAACAGATAAATATTTAGTGATGTTTTTGTTTCCAGATTTGCGATTTCTAATAGTCTCTTTCCAGAAACTACTATATTAGGAAATGCTAGCAGATTTGGCTCAGTTTCACTCTTACAGTCTGGCTGACAGATGTAAACCCACGCCACCCAGAGTTACACTAATATACTGAAAATCCAACCCACTGCTCCATGACTGAAAGATAGTTGGAAAGTCTTTATTTAAAGATTGTCACTTTTTTTACATTTCATCTACAGTTGGACTTTCCAAGAAGGCCAGAATAATATGAGATTGATATAGACTGGACTAAGGAAAGGTAAATGAATGTGGGATTCTTTGCAGATAAAAGAATCGCACGGTTTTTCTGATATCAAAACAATTTCTCCATCACGTGTGCAGCTTTACAAAGTACTGAAACATAAATAAAGATAATAATTTCTATTATTTAGAAGAAGACTACATAAACA
>WMED01029115.1:0-10323 GCA_019650415.1 Pipa parva
GTAAGGTGAACATCACTTGTATGTGAGGCCAGAGGTGCTCTGACTCCTCTTCACCAACTTTTTGCATTGCACTCACCATACTTTATGCTGTCCCTCTTTCAACTGGATTCTACCAGTTTTTGTGTGGGTGATCATGTGACTTCACTTGATTGGTCACACATAGTCAGGTGACATGTGTGATGCGTGTTCTCATTATAAAGAGTAACGCATGTGTTGTACAGAAAGTAACGGAGTAAAAGTACCGTTACTCTCACCAAAAATCTACTCAAGTAAAAGTAAAAGTAGTTCAAATTTAATCTACTCTCAAAAGTACAAGTATTCAAAAAATCTACTTGAGTAAATGTAACGGAGTACAAGTAACGCGTTACTACCCACCTCTGGTGATTAGGTCCCTACTCTTTGCCTAGTTTGTTCTAGGTTTGCTCTTATGACTGATTCTTTAGAGAGATTCTTAGGTTATCCGGCTGGTGGTTTATGTGAAGTTCCCAATCAAAGCAAAGGAAACCATAATGGAATATCTCAAGCTTCTGCTCAAGTTCATCTACACCAGAGCCTTTTTTAAAACTTTTCCCACCACAACCCACTTCCATGAACAAGAGGGAACCCTGCAGACCCAAACAGAGGGATTCAAACCCAACCAGGTATATCCTGCTTGCAATATTCTGCACATAATCTGTCTCTGGCACAAGGGTTTAGGGTTTGTGCCATATCATAAAGATCATATTATCTGAGAAATTCGTTTTTGAGCACATTAAGATTGAAATGTTTACAGGCATTTATAGAAACAAGGAATATTAAGAACATGACTTTTAAGTCAGCTAACAGGGTGCACAATAGTAATCCTGAACACAACAGACTATATCAATGAAGGTAACAGACTGTGACATTATGAACACATTGATCACAACCCTACCTGGGAAATTAAAAAAGGATTCAACCTATTTTCAGATGCATTAAATAATGAGAACTTTTTATATGGATTATATAAGATCATTGATAGAACCACATGGAATTTCATTTCCACTAAATTCCCTTGCATACCTGTTTTTATCTTTTTCCCAAAATTCACAAAACACAGCCCCCTTGTTTTTAAGGATCTTTTAAAACTAAATTTTTTTAGAATTGCTTTGCTGTTACATTTATACATTTAGGTGGTAATTCAGGAAAGTCTGAACTTATCTGGCGATCCTTCGATTCACTTCGCAGAGACTGGTATGCGCTCCCTGCTCTCCTGCACGCAGAGATCAGCAAATGCTTTAAAGGTATTCCAGTCTTGCGAGGCGACTCGAGTGGTTGTGAGGTGAGGCGAAGTACCTTTAGAGCGTTCGCTGATCTCCGCATGCAGGAGAGAAGGGAGTGCGTACCAGTCTCTGCGAAGTGAAAGTACAGACATTCCTGAATTACCCCCTTAATCTCACAGTGTAGGAGAACCCAAAAAACATTTCCTTACTAGAGTTTCATATTTGTACACTTATCATGTCTATAAAGATTTAGGGGCTTATTCATCAAACTGAAAAATCGACTATCAAAGTGGATTCTCATAATTTCGGGTAGCTATGCTCTGATAGTCATGATCTCTTCTTCTTTTCACTAAACAAAGGCAACAGTAGCAAATTTTTCCTGTGAATAATCCTGTAGATACATAAACTCACCAGAACTTTGTATATTCAGCTTACACTGAAATTTCATGCTGTTCACTAGTTGTGTATTTATGTACAACTTTGAATCTATTCCTTGTGAATTTCAGGGAAAATTAGGGTATTTATCATGTGTAAAAGTGACGATTCACCAAGTCATACCAGTGTCAATATGTGGATTTCACTTTGCAAAGCAAAGGAAGGGAATTTAGGCTTAAGGCTAGTTTCAGGTTTCATTCTGCTGACATTTATTAAAAAGGTTTAGAATTGAGATGAACAAAAGTCAAACATGAGCTTAACATTGTCTTCATTGTCTGTCACTGAAAAGTAGCAAAATGCTACAAAGACATCAGTAGATGTGTTAGGATGTGTCTATATGAAAACTTCTTAGGTCCAAAAAAAGAGGAAAACATGGCTAAGTGGATGAAGATTTCACTTTTACCACCATGCATTTTACCACAAGGAAAAAGGTCCTGAAACATGCCTGGTGACAGAAGTGAAAGCAGACACTAGCAGTACCTCATGAACGTCAATAGGAGGCACTCCAAGGCTGCTCACAGGCATTTCTCTGCATTTTGCTGCAAGCAAAAAAATTCTGACAGCTAATGCATTGTTGAGTCTTTTATGACTCAGGGGGTTACTCACTAAAGTCTGAATTGTTGCGTATAGGTGCGAATTTGCTAGATATAGACAGTTGCAATAGGCTGCTACTGTTGCAGTTGCGTCTTTATAATGAGAATATTGTCACAGTCGCGACATTACTATGGGAAAATTGTCGCAATCTTAACTTTAAAAAATTGTCACGACTTTAGAATGGGGAAATTGTAGCAGATTTGCTATGGGAATCCGCTGTTTGCAAATTCAACAGTCGAATTCGTACTTTCGTGAATAAATTCCTCAGACTCAGATATGAAAAGCTAAACACTAATAGGGGGTTATTCAGCTTCGGCTCAGCTCGCACAGACTGTTCCGCGTTCGCTGATGTACTGCGCGCGGATATCAGCGAACGCTTTAAAGAGATTCCAGTCTCGCGAGGCGACTCAAGTTGAGCCTCGCGAGACTGGAATCCCTTTAAAGCATTCGCTGATGTCAGCGTGCAGGATGTCAGCGTGCAGGATGTCAGCGTGCAGGAAATCAGCGAGCGCGTAACAGCCTGTTCGAGCTGAGGCGAAGGATCGCAAGGTGAGTTCGCACCTTGCTGAATAACCCCCTAAAAGCTTAAAAGCTAAATTCTGATTTCTTGGAAAATGTTACTACGTGTTTACATCTGTTTTATACAACATCTTCAAATGTTTTTTTGCCAAATACACAGACTCTGTGTATGCAGAATTGTCTAATGAGTTTACAAATATATTACTAGTAGCAAATAAGGTTATACATGTCATCTATTGGTTGGTTTTTAATTAATGCAGTCATATTTATGCTTTATGCAATCCACACTTCACATTAAAGTTCATGTATTTATTGCCTCTTTAAGTCTCTCGCCAATACATATTTCCAACTGACTAATTTTAAACCACTTACAAGCATATCATTGTTTTTCATTCCAAAGCCTTATTCCAAAAGAGGTGTGAAATGCAATTAGTTAATAGTATTATCTTTAACAATTGTGATACAAATTCATCAATAAATAGCATTGTGTTTGCAGCTGCTTTATAGATATCATTGATCCTAATAAAGCATTTTGTATGCCCTTTAGCAGAGAACTTCATTTAATGGATTATTGGCAAAAGACAATAATGTTTCAAGTACAAAAGAAAAATTAACTAATTAACTAGCTTAAGGTGTTCATGTCATGTCTAATTAGTTACCACCTGCTGCTGAAGAGATTCTATTTGGTGAATATATATATATATATATATATATATATATATATGTAAAGTTAAGGTGGAGTGGTCGTGTAAGTCCACATATAGAAAATATATGGCAAATACTCCCTATACATGTTTTTTTCAATACAGCACACCAATAATAAGTTGCCTATCAACTCATCCAGTTGATGTCAGACTAGAACATAATTTATTCACATATGTATATATGTATAATTTTATTTATAAAGCGCCACAAATTTATGCAGCACTGTACAATTCAGCGATACAAGTACAATACAAACAAGGGAAAAGTGCATTAATCAATACAAGTAAAATATCACAAGGATACATCAAATTAAGTGCTAGGTTGTGATTGACACAAGAGGTTGGAGGTCCCTGCCCCATGGAGCTTACAATCTAAGTGAAAATCTCCCCTGATTGTTTAGTTTTAAGGCAAAACCGCTTTATGTTCTAACCCAGTGGTTCTTAATTGGGGTTCTATCAAACCCTAGGGGTTCAGTGAGTCGATCTCAGGGGTTTGTCGGAGCCTCCGCCATGGAGATCAAGACAAGGAGGTCAAGTGATTTATCACTAAAGAAGGGTTTGGTGAATGTGCATATGAAACTGGTGAGTTTGGTACCTCAAACAAGGTTAAGAACCACTGTGCTAACATCTATGGAGTACTTCCTATGGGATTTGTTATAAGGCCATTTATTTCTTGCTTCTGGTAAGCACATATTAATACTCTAGGAGGATCACCCAGCACTTTTGGATTGTGCAGTGTTTTCACTGAACTCCAGCACTTATTTCCTCACCACTATACCAAGACTCTTTTCTGGTGTCGCATTGGACTTTCAACTTTTTTTGCAATTTTTTGTGTTTTATATAATGTACTATTAGTGCGATTTTTGTTGTGCTTTTTTTCACAGATTCTTTGCAAGAGTTGTTGCACATACGGGCAAAATTTATTAAAGGCGAAGTGATCGATCAATTGAATTTTCGATTGATCGAAATTTACGACTTTAATAAATTTTTATGTGTACAAGGCATAGGCTGTTTTTCCTTATACGTAGAAGAAGCTGCACACATTTATTAGGACATTTTTGGATATTTTGTATTTTTGTATTTGTATTTTTAGCATTTGTTTAGCGTTGCTTTTTTGTTTTCTTTTATGGCAATTATTTTTGTTGTTTGGTAGTACAGAGTGTATGGGGACATGTGTGGAAATAGTACAGAGCATATCGGGCATGCAGAGGGAGTTGCAGAGTATAGCAAAGCATCTAAGGCAGAACAGAGCATTTGAAACAAATGAAGAACAGAAAGAACTGCAGATCATCTAAACAGATTGTGGAAAAGTACTTCAGAGGATCCAGAGCACAATTATAAACTATAAACCTTAAATAAGCATTTCCTGAAATGGGCGTGGTCATACAAATCACGTGTTAGTTTTTCTGTGCCTTTTCTCCTTGCCTAAATATATTCAAAAATTAATCCTACCTACCACAAGGATAACAAGTATCTATATTACTAAGATATTCTAGGCTGCTAAAGAAGCTGATTTAGGTTCTTGAATATAGTTAATAATGTTTTCAAAAAATCATAAATTACATCACTCTGGGCTACCTTGAATACCTTGATGTAGTAGTGAAGAAAATCCACCTTAAATCTAAACATGAATAAAAACAAATGTTCTATTGATTCAAAATTTAAATTATATGAGTTTCTAATGAAACATGATTTGACATGTGTGCAGTCTAATGTGGGCTTGTCTGACCTTCTTTGATTTTCTGAACTAAACTAAAATTACAGTATTGATTGTTCTGTTCAGACAATTGGTGCTGATTTTTAATAAGATCAGTACCTACTACTGTACAGAGGGCCTTATGGACTAAAGCATGAATTCACCTTGCTACTATGCAAATCGCATTTTCAAAATAGTAGCAAATTCACTTCCCCTTATTGAAGCTGTGGATAGGTTTGACGAACAGGCAGACTGCTACAGATGTAGTCGAATGTAGTGTTGCAAACTCAGTCAAATGGAAGTAGGATGCAAAGTCATATGGAGTGATGTGAATTCCTCCAGTGAAGTGCAGTGATGTCATCCTTACCTTATCCCACTAGCTGTATATAAGTGAATAATACATCTATTTCTGTGTCACTTTGTCCCTAGTTAATATTACGTAGTAGACTAATTTATCACAGTCACCATTGAGACTTTTGAATACATAGTAACATCCAGAGTCCTGACATAAATCCCCTATTTTGACACTCTGATGTGGCAAAGTCAAACAAGTGAATTTGGAGCACTACACTTTGTCGAATTCGTGACTGTGACAGACTCCGCCTCTTGGTTGTTGGGAATTAGATACATATTTGCCACATCACAGAGTTTGCTCAATAAGTGAACATGATAAAGTGGCAAAAATGAGAAAAAGAGGAGCAAGGTTGCAATAACAATAGGGTAGGAAAGTTACAATTCACTGCTGAGCATTACATTTCACATTTCAAATTTAATTTGAAAAAGGGTTTGTCATCCGAATCATGTAATGCACAGCAATAAATTGTAGCTTTGGGACCCTATCATTACTGCAACCTTGCTCCTCTTTTTTTTTCATTTTTGCAATAGGACACGTCTGGTAGGACACGTGGACCCTGTCAGGAAAATTACTTACTGAGTCTTCCGGCGTTCACGCATGGTTCCGTCGCGGTCGCAAGAGTATGACATCATTCTCCCCGCGTGGTTACAGGAATGCGTCGCGGTCACGTGGTAGTTGCGTTATTTCCGGTGCACGTCTTTTCCCGCCAGTCTGCCTTTATAAGGCCACTTTCCTATTCAGTCTGCACTCGAATATAGAACCTACTAGTTCGTTTTGTGGCTCCTGTTACTTGTTTGTTGCTGACTTTCTGGTTTTGACCTTTGCCTGTTTTGGACACTACTTGCTATCCGCCTGCCCTGACCTTTGGCTTGTACCTTGGCTTTTGATCCTTGCTGCCTGCCTCGACCTTTTGCTTTTGTTCCTAACTACCACCAGTGGACAGCTAACCTAGGGGCGACGACCTGGGTATTCCCTGCAGTGAAGCCCACATCCCCTTGCAGGGATCAAAGGTGAATAACAGGGTTTACCTTAGACTCTGCGCCCCAGGTATAGCTTGCGCCAAGTCCCTGTGGATACGCTCTACCACTGCCTCCTACTCCATGCAGTCTACACCTGCTCAATCATTACAGATCCAAGGTTGCACATCACAGCTATTGTTGGTTTGTTCACACATATATCTACATAGGGAAGTGGTGATCAAATGCAAATTCAGAGCTATTCGCAACTATTCATCCATTAGTCATTAAGGCCCAATATATTTATGTTTCTATGTCTATATTTCCATATTAGATTGTAAGATTCAATCCCAGCTGGGGTGTTGGGGCCCAACAGAAAACAAGAGATCAGGGGCCCACCAGGAAACAAGAGATCAGGTGCCCACCAGGAAACAAGAGGTCATGGGACCCACCAGAAAACAAGAGATCATGGGCCCACCAGGAAACAAGAGATCAGGTGTCCACCAGGAAACAAGAGATCATAGGCCCACCAGGAAACAAGAGGTCATGGGGCCCACCAGGAAACAAGAAGTCATGGGCCCACTATCAAAAAAGAGATCATGACCCACTAAGCAAAAGATTTATTTTTGTCTCTTCATTCCCCTATTTGGTTTCTATGATTTACTTTTCTCCTACCTCTTTTTGTCTTTAAATCTTTACATTCTTCACAACTTTCAGAAATATATAATGATGTTACAGTTTGAAATTTCATGAGGACCCACTGGGAATTTTCCCTGTGTCCTGGTGGGCCAGTCCAACACTGGTAAGCTTCACAGTGGAAAAGACTTAAAGTGGACCTGTGAGGTCTACTTAGAACACTGTTTTAGGAAGCAGGAAGTTGTCTTAGCTAAATGCTAAAAGCATTCAGCTAAGACTGCAGTAAAAGAAGAAAATTCCCTGCTTCTTTACTGCTCCAATCCTCAACTTGAATCTCAAGTAAGAGGGGGTGGGGCTAAAAGGATAATTGACTAACCTCCCTGCATCTTTTCTGCTCAGATTCCAAACTTGAATCTCAAGGGGCGGGACTTAAAGGATGAATGACATTAAAGTTCCTCCAGTCAGATCCCTTAAATCATGATCTAGCAGGAATCTGATTGGATAATCTAAAATGTCAATCATCATTTAGCCATGCCCACCCGACACTCAGGAAAGAAAAGTCAGGCTGACAGGGAAAATGACAGAGAGAAATGCTGTTTAAAGGTAAATTTTTTAAAATACATATATATTTACAAAAACATTTATTTCATTAGTACAACCTAAATTAGTATTAGAGTTTTGAGGTGACAGGTGCACTTTAAACTACAGCACTGCCCCTGCTCTCTGTTTGTGCTGATGTCTTCTTGTCTTTTGACAGGTGCTGCAATCCTCCTCACTTCTTCTTCCTGTCAGTTTCTGTGAATAGAGCAAGTGCAGTAACAAAACCAAAAGTGTTCACTTACTTTAGGCTGGCAAAAAACCACTATGCCCTATAGAGTTAGTCCTGTCACTTAGCCACAGTCAGATCAGTTTTCCTGGTGAAAAAATACATCCATCTGAAATGGAAGGGGAATTTTATTAAAACATTGCATAGTGTACTGGTTTCAACTTATCAGTATTTATTTAAATTGATCTTTTTGGGATGGCCACTATTTCTTTTCAGTTCTATTTAAATCAGCACAATCTAAAACTCCATTGAATTGAAAAATAACATTGAAAAGAAGTGATAAATGTCAAAATGTAACAAAAAGTTAAGAAATCATATTCATAAATATACCTACAGTATTAATTCCTGAGAATTCCTTACACTCTCCCATGCTTTTACATGCTTCGTGAACAACTACACACAATTTAGATCTTTGGAAGCACAAGTTGTGTATATATACGTATATATATATATATATATATATATATATATATATATATACAGTATAGTAACTATAAATGCATTTGAAGAATTTTTTTTTAACAAATACATAAAACTATTAGAAGAAAATATTCATATATATAAAATCCATTAGAATGTGGTAGTTTTGTATGTACTGCCATTGTTATTGTATACTTTAATTCAGAAAGATGTCAATATGAAAATCATCATATAGGCATATAAAAGTCCTTTATAAGAAACATAAAATTTCATGATTATATCCTATTCTGTCTTCAGAAAGGAAACCTCTCTGTCAGGACATTGATAGATGGAATGACTCTTGTGTCCCATTTGTTTTGCCAGAGCCTGTGATTCAGCGACAGGTTTGCACAGAACTACTAGTGAAGTGTGTACTGCTAAAACATAACATAACCTGACAATGATCAGCCCACTGGGTTTTACAAGAGAAGGCCATATTGTTATGCTTTGGGAAGTTCTCTGGCACAAGAGGTAGGGAAAAGCATACCATGCGGAAGACTTTCCAGTACATTAGATCTGTATGAAAGAAGCTGACCACTTATACATTATTATTTCTATGTCTTAGGAAAATTACATACTGGAAAGTGCATCACAGGTCTCAGAAAATCAGCATGACTTGTTGACTACTCTGCTTTTTTTGTAACCACAGAAATGATGAGAATAAAAGAGACAGAAGAACACAGCAAATGGAAAATAAATTAAACTCAGCACCCAAAATACATCATACAAATTGAAGAGTGAAATGGGTTGCTTGTTTAGCCATATCAACTTATTGCAAGATCTGCAACATTTTTCATTTGATAAAAGGGGCATATACATAAATACTTTTAGGTCAGCTATGAATATGGATTAAAGCCTGAAAATGTATTGTCATTTATAAGCAGAAAGCTGATGACTCCTTTGTACAAGAACACAGGAATATCTCTTAAATTCACAGTGATTTTTTATTTTTTTTATATGTAGCCTATAACATGTTTGTTATGATTTGGGTACAGGGAAAGATGGTAGCCTCCGAAACCCAGTCAAGGCAAACAGACACCAGGGCGCGGAGTCTAAGGAACCCCCAGTTTTCACCCAGAGCCCCCGCAAGGAGGTTAGGCCTTCGCTGCGAGGGGGAACCCAGGTCGCGGTCCCTAGGACTGAGTGCCAAGGCAGGACCTGGAGAGATTCCCCAGTTGACCCAACAGGCGAGAGCAGGAACAAGGAAAGTCCAGTCTGTGATACTGCAAGAATACAGGCAATAGGATAGGCAAGGGTAAATGAAAAGGTACTAACAAGGCTTGGATACTGTGATAAGGCTTAGGGTTCTGGGACTAGGCTTAGGGTACTGTGATAAGGCTTAAGGTACTGTGACAAGGCTTAGGGTACTGTGACAAGGCTTAGGGTACTGTGACAAGGCTTAGGATACTGTGACAAGGCTTAAAGTACTGTGACAAGGCTTAGGGTACTGAGGCTAAGGGAACCTATAATCAGGCGCCGGAGTGTAGTGACAGGCTCCCTTATATAGCCAGGGAGCCTGTCAGCTGATCGCGCCGGTGACACTCAAAATGCGCGCCGCCGCGATGTGCGCACTGTGACGTCAGTGCGCATGCGCGGCTGCCGCAACCCGGAAGTCCCGCGGCGCCGCGATGCCCGACGCTGGAGCGGACCGAGCGGGTAAGTATTGAACCTTACAATGTTATTTAAATCTTACTGGAATAAAATCTTCTCTGCTACGAGGCTTATTCATCAAAGTGAGAATTTGATTGTCGAAGTGAAGTCTCATCACTTCAGGTCTCTATGCTCCAATAGTCACAAATTCTCTACTCCTTATTCTCTAAACAGGGGATTCCCATAGTGAAGAAGAACAAAAGAGTTGCCTCACCGAGACGGGAATCCCTTTAATGCGCATGTTGATGTCCG
>WMED01029116.1:0-10323 GCA_019650415.1 Pipa parva
TCCCAGCAATGATTACAATTCCTGTCGCTTACAGGATTTTACATCATTGCTGGGGGAGCAACCCTGTAGCGCTCAGCACTACAGCACAGACAGCCGGGCAATGGAGGAGGTAGGTAGGCAAAGGGAAAGGAGGACACCCAGCGTATAAGATGACCCACGACTTTTGAAATGATTTTCAGGGGTTAAAAAGTTATCTGATATGCCAGAAAATATGGTAAATCACAATTCATAGCCTGATGACAGATGAAGCATCTGGTAAGCTCTATATATTTACAGTTTTGGGGTAAAATCATAATACCTGGTCTTAGAAACCTGATCCTCAGAAGGAAGGAAGGGATTGTTTACAGTTGCTGAAGATGTATTCCCAAAGGCAGTAAGACCTAATAATTTAATCTGTGAAAGACCAAGAGTACTAGCATCACGAGGACGATGTAGTCTAAGGCAAACCGCAGAAGCCACTTCTGCTTTAACAAGCTGAATTTTAATGTACGTCAGGCCACTGGTAATGACTGGAGTGGATAGTGGCAGCATGTTCACGCCATCTGCACTTATCTCAACAGAGACCGAGGAAGGGCATGCTAAAATAAAAAAGTAATGAAAGATTATGCCAGAAGGTTACTAAAATATGGAAAATAAACATTCCCACCTACAGTAAATACAAAGTCACAATACAGCTTTAGATTTGTTCTAATTTTGAAATCCAATATTTCAAAAAGGATAGAGTGGTCATGTAAGTCCACAGATGCAAAAAATGATACTTGGTGATACTTTATTTTTACTGGATTAACAGTCAGTTTAATAAAAAAAAAAAGGTACCACCAAGTATTGCAATTTTTTTTTTTTTTTTGCATCTGTGGACTAACATGACCACTCTATACTGCTATATACTGTATGTATATATATATATATATATATATATATCATACATACTACTGTCAGTATAGTTTTACACAGTTAAAAGATGCACACTACACTTAGAAGATTATTTACTGTAATACATCATTTTATAGTATGACACACAATGTACGAATATTTTGGAATCACGTTTCTCCCTTGACAATCAGAAACTTAAAGCAAAAGAAGACTTACTTGCAAGAGATGCAAGATGAGGTTGAATATGTATCTCTTTTAAAAGAACAGCAGCTGGGAGGTGTACAGTAAGGTCGCACCAGGCTTCCTCTGGTAAAAAGATATATGACCAAGCAGCAGATCGTGCTCTTCGGTGAGGCGGAGTTGCTTGAAGCAATACTTCAGCAGGCTGTGCAGTGGGACTACTGGATGAGATTGTGCCTGCAGAGGGAAAAAAAACAAAACAAGAAAAATAACAAGGATGTAAGCAAGAATTACAAATCATGAAGTTTAACAAATACCTAAATTTCTATGTAAACAAAGATCCAGGTTATTTAAAATATAATCAGTTGTAAAACATCCAATTGTAATTATATCCATTTGCAATAAGGTGTTGAAGTAATGAAAATCTTCTGCATTGCCCTTTGTAGAAATGTATGCTTTTATTGTTCTTTTATATGGTATGCAAGAAAATGCCACAAAGAATTGTCCATGGATGTGTAATATTTTCATATTGGTAAAAGGGGTGTACAATGGGTATCAGCTGGAAAGTACAATATACAAACATGAATACAGTTTTATAAGATCAGTTTTTCAGAGCTAAAAAATAACATTTGGATCATTTATGGAGAACATCCAGAATCTTAACACAATGCCAAAAGCAACAAACCTAAAGGAGCAAAGTTGTGAATGCCCTCTGCATTATCTGGCTCAGATGCTAGCACTCTTGCCTTCAAACTACTATCAGTTGTCTTGCTAGGACCAGAATCAAGGAACTTCATAATTGTTGACACCATACTTCTGGCAGTGTTGACAATAGCTCTCGTGCTGGTGACCATGTTGTTACAAATAAGCTGAACACCACCTAAAACAATATGAAATTGGAAAAATTTAATGACAATTAAAAAAACCTGCATATTTCAGGAAAAAAACACACTACATTGATGTTGGATTTAACATAGCAATATTGTGCATGGTCATGCCAAGGTGTTGAGATACTGAAATTTACAACAGCAGGAAAAATGTATACTTTTATATAAACTTTCGTGCACTTCACAATAAAATTTGAGATGAACGTCTTAAATAATCTAACTGTCTTTAACTTTTCATTTACAATTTATCCCAACATTGAATATTCAGAATTTCTTACCCATTTCATGGAATGCTTTCAAAGCCTCACTTGTATCTAAAACTCTTAAAATGAACCATAGCAGTGGTTCTGATAGTTGGCATGTAGAAAGAGAACCCTAAAACAGTAAAAAAAAAAAAATGAAAACCACAGAACTAAATGAATGTTTACATCCACGGTTAGAGAATTGCATCCTTACTTCAGGATAATGTCTACGATATGCACATGCTTTTGTCTTGCAAATAATAACTGAATGATATTTAGAAAATCAATATATTTTGTTATGTTACACCTACCTGTCTACACATGTATCCACAAGCCATGTAGGTGAGAATTGGCTGCAGCATCACTTGTACAGAGGAGGCTTTTTTACTGAGTGTGGTTAAAATAGTAAATAATCCATCACCAACTGATATGGCATCAAGTCCTCCATGAAAATTTTCATGTTTTGTTAGGTGCAAACCACTAGCTCCTAAGGAATAGAAAAACATTCAGAATACTTCTCTCTAGTCATCATGTCATCTCCAAAAAAAGTTAATAGAAACATTGCAGATTATATATTAAAAGCACCTATTTTTTATGTAGCTATTTGTACCCATAGAGTATCAAAAAAGAATACATGGACAGAACTGTACACAAATGGTCTGTCAGTCTAGCTAAGCAGTTGATTTATCATTACTGTCTACTGTAAATCGTCCAAGCACATTGGGTTTTTCTTCACATAATCCACTTTTTTTTTAACAATATTTTTATTGATTTTCTCATATTAACAATAAATCAATTTATCAACATTAAATTAACAACATTGTTTTCTTTGGTCATGTGTTTCATTATAGATTGGTCCTTTTTGCATTACTTTTACACTTGTACATTTGTGGGGGAATTCACCATTCAGCAAAGTGAGCTCCGAATCCTTCGGCTCACTTCGCACTGGTTGTTATGCGCTCGCTGATGTCCTGCACGCGGACTGGGATTCCAGTCTCGGCGAAATCAAAAGAGCTGCCTTGCCGAGACGGAAATCCCTTTAATGCGCTCGCTGATGTCCGCATGCAGGGCATCAGCGGGCACATAACACCATTTGCGAAGTGAGCCGAAGGATTCGGAGCTCACTTCACTAATGGTGAATTCCTCCCTTGAGCTTTATCGTTAGCATACTCCTTTGATATGTTCATCCTTTGCATCTACCCCTACCCTTTCACACGTTTGGGTTATTCACTATCATCCTCTCCCCCTCTGTCCCACCAGAAGCTCCAGGTTCTTTTGAAACATAATCCACTTTTAAACTATAATTTTAGTTCCAGACAAAATAATAAACTACACAAAATGAATGATAATATGCCAAATATTTCCTCTATGTTTCATCATTTGTATAAAGGACATGACTTTATTCTAGGATATGCAAGGTTAGGTATTAACTGCACTATCTAGAGGTTGCCTTGATTACTTCAATCACTTCATTACTGTGCACCATAGATAGAAAAGATGGCTGCTAGTGGATATTTCTAACTAAATAGGCATTGTCACATATAGCAATAACTTATTTTATTCTCCTTTATGTATTACATTACAGAATTAACAGGTGTACAATTGTTTAAAGAAAAATATAATAAAACTGAACACAGAATATCAAGAATGTATGCAAGTGTGTCACATGAATGTGAGGTATGTGCATGCTGTAGGAATCTCATATTCTAAAATTGTTACAACTAATTAAAATAAACAAAAAAACATACCAATGATCATGGCCATTGCACTGCTATTGCACTGGCCCAGTGCAGAAAGAATTTGGCTCATAATTTGCTGATTGGCCAATACCAAATCTGCCACATATGCTGTGGAACTCTGAGCAGTGGATGAGTTACTGTTGCAGTCCTTTCCTCCATAGACTTTCTCTTCATCAGAAACACTGTCTGAAGTGCTGCTGACAACAGGGGCACGGGCACTAAATTCCTTGTTACTTGTCAAAGGAAGTTGAACCAGAATGTTTACCAGTTTTAGCAAGTCAAACATTAGCTGATCCCTTGTCATTTCTCCACAAACTGCTTTGGCATCACCAAGTCGGATAATATTAGCAAACAGTCCACCAAAACAGGCTCGTGCACCAACAGAACTGTCAGATCCACTTCGGGATACTACTTTGTCTGAGCATGTGATATAATGATGGACCAGAAATGTAACAGATTCAATCACTGAAGAAATGGTGCTGACGGAGACTACCTCAAAATTCTGTTCCAAAGTGAATTCTAGAAGCTTCACCTGGGCATCCAAAGGCCCCTGCCCAGTCTGAAAAGCACCCCTGAGGATAAGGGAACAAATATGCATTTAGGTTTCTGTGAAACATGTTTTATTGACATACACACAGAATAAAGTTTTTTTCCTTCAAAACCCATATTGGACTTTGTCAAAGAAATGTAAAAATACTTAGTGCTACAACTAATATTATATTTCTATACCATTCTGACCATATAAATTGGTGTCGACCACTCTGCAGATAATATTAATTGTAATTTATTAAAAGTATAATTCTGATAAAAATAGATGTACTGTCTTCATTTCTACAGTTGAAACAATTTGTCTTCTGTCTACAATGTATTTAAAAAGAAAGAAGATAAAACAAAATATTCAAATCTGTTAATACTTATACAGTAGAAATTGTTAAGTCTTAAATAAGTCAGGATTTTTAACGTGACACTATTATAAGCATTTGTGTAACTTCATAACACATCAGTGGTTGTTATAGGGACACAACTTCAGCGCTTTCCCTTTAGAGGTATCCTCCAGTGTACCAAGGGTAAAAATAATTCTAAATAATAATTTATTAGAAAAATATTATGCATTCAGTTATACAGTGTAATAAGCCTAGCATGCTGCCCATCTGAAGGCATTATCCTCCCTGTTCAGTACTGTACTGGGTAGCTAGCAGCTATACGTTATTGGAGTTAACTGCACAGTTTAGAATATGGATTATCAACATTTTTATTCATCATAAAATCCATTTCTGTGCAGATCATTGGGGTACACAGGTAGAACCTTTGGTGTAAAGTTTCCATCTCCACAGGAGGGACACTAGAAAGAGTAGCTAAGACCTAAAAACAGGGACCCCTCCCCTATATTATAGCTTTACCCACAGGCTTCTCCCTAATTCAGTGTTCAAAAAGCCTAAGAGCTGGTGGAAAGGAAGTCTGAAAACAAAAAACTAAGAGATAGCTCCCATAGGGATGGAGAAGCCTGTGTCCCCAATGATCTGTTCAGAAATGGATTTTACAGTTAGAAAAAAAAAAGTTTTTTCTGACTCAGATATTGGGGGACACCGGCAGAACCTTTGGGGAAGTCCCAAAGCCAAAACTAGTGGGAGAGATCAGAGGAGCGTTTCAGAAAAAGTCTAATTAGTAGAACTAGAAAACACTGGAGAGGAGGTCTAAAAACAGATAAACCTCTTAATAAGAAAATTTATTCAACAACTGTTGATAGTATCTGGCTTGAGAGGAAGCAAAGGTGTCAAATCCATGGAATTTTGTGAAGGTGTGAAATATTAGAGGACGTTGCTGCATTGCACAACTTCAGAATTGAGGCACAGTGTGTGGCCCCCCAGGAAGCCCATACTCTTCTGGTAGAATGGACTGAGATGCCTGGTGGAACTGGCTGCCATGAAAAGGAATAGGCCTGAGTGATGGCAGAGTGGATACACTACACAATGTTGCGGGAAGAAGAAGCATGACCCTTCTTGGGGCCTGAAAAGATGATGAAGAGGGTGCTGGAGTGACAAAACTCCAAAATCATGCAGAGGTATGTCTTAATAGCTCTCAACATCTAAGTTATGAGGAGATCTTTCCTTTTATAAGGATGACTCAGGGCACAAAGATGTGACCACAATGTCCTAATTTATGTGGAAAGCAGAGACCATCTTGGGCTGAAAGGACAGACGAGTCCTAATAACTACCTTGTCTTTATGAAAAATAAGGTAAGGAGTGTCTATGGAAAGAGATGCCAACTCTGAGATCCTACCAATAAATACAATGGTTAAGAAAAAAGCCATTTTGGAAGAAAGAAGTAAAAAAGACTTCTGGAACTTAGAAGCTCAAATAGAGGACATTGAAGAACTTAAAGGACTAAAAGAAGATTTAAGCAAGGAACAAGTCATCTGAATGGAGGTTGAATGTGGTTGGTTCCCTAAACAAAAGTTTGAACCTCCAGAAGGTTATCTAGCTTCATTTGGAAGTGGACAGAGAGCTGAGATTTATTCATTATCCAACCTTTCCTGGAGGAAAAGAAGGAGACTGAGAAGGTGAAAATCCTTCCCTGAACACCAGGATCTGTAGACCTTCCATGCTCTGTAATAGACTCTGTCAGAGGAGAGCTTTCATGCAGAATGACATGATCAGGAATTTCTTACTTCTTTAGAATAAGGGATTCAATCGCCAGTCCTTCAAAATGGAGGCAATCGAGCCCTTGATTGAAAAACAGTCCCTGAAATAGAAGGTCCTTACGGACTGAGAGCAGAAAGAGAGGCTCTGTCGTTAAGATGAGAACGTCCAAGAACCGAACTCATCTGGGCCATCTTGTAGCTATTAAGATGACTGGAGATCTTTCTGCCTTTAGTCTCTTCAGGAGTCTCAGAAGCATAGCGAAGAGAGGGAAAAGATATCCTAGGCAAAAGTGCCAAGCAGGTACCATGAAATCTGTGGACAGAGCAAGAAGATCCTGGGTACAGGAGAAGAACTGAGGGACTCTTTGGTTGTACTTGGTCTCCATCATGTTGACATCTGGGAGACCCCCAGTGCTGAAGTAGCATCTGAAAAATGTCTGGATAGAGATCTCACTCACTTGAGTCCAGGGTGCTCCAGCTGAGGAAGTCTGACTTGATTTTCTCTATTCCTGATATATGAATCACAGACAGACTCTCCAGGTTGGTTTCTCCCCAGGACAGGATCTCCTCCACTGTCCAGATGGCCTGGAGAGGCTGATATTTAAAAAACTGCACCCTATCATGAGAGACTGGAGAGACTGGTGTCTGTACTTACTACTGACTAGAGCAGTAAGGCCCAGGAGCTGCCCGAGAGAAGAAACAAGTCCCCTACTGCAAAACGAGGACACAAAAAAAAAACTGAATTAGGGAGGAGCCTGTGAGGGGGTAAAGCTATATGGGTGGGCACTCTCTCTTTTTAGCTCTTAGCTATGCTCTCTAGTGCCCCTCCTGCGAAGATGGAAACTTTACTCCAAAGGATCTGTCTGTGTCCCCCAATATCTTTCAGAAATGCATGGTTTAAGAAGAAAAAAAATGTATGCAAAAATAAATAATAATAAAAAAAGCACATACCTCTCTGTTGAAAGGATATGTATTAACTTTAATAAAAATTCACTAAACATTTGTGGGCTGGTAGAAGAAAGATGGACTTGCAGTCGTGTTAGGAACTCTTGCATTGCCTGAGTAGCAGTGGGTCCAACCTGAAATATAAAGTGGTGGTAAGCTAGATACAACATGGGTGCACAACACAACATACAACACAAAACAAAAAACTAGATACCCCGTATCAAAATGAGAGGCTGATCATGTGGTATTGTCTACTTCAACAAAATATGATGTTCCACTTATACAGTTCTTATATACATTATTGGAATTAATATTAGCAATTAACTTTTAGATTTGAAAATGTATTTTTTTTTTAAAATCTCCATCAGGATGGGACTGCCATGGGGGCTGCAATGCAAACCAGTACATGATTTTACTTATACTTAAATGTTAAGTGTTTCACTTTGTCGGAAAAGTGCTACCGGTATCATGTTTAATCAGTGGAATGCATACGCGTTCCATCTGCAGGATAGAAGTCTCCGGCAAGTGCCATTTCCATTTAGCGTCATTCTCACATACATATTTCATAATGCCAGAAGATATCCACCAGCAAACATCCCTTCTCAGTTACCTATGGATTTGGAACGCTAATGCATTCCATACAGATCACATGCCTACCAGCTGTGACATTTTTTTCTAATCTTTACACTACAAGATGGAAATTAAATCCTGTTTTGGTGGAAATGTATGGTTTAAATTTCATTCATTTTGTTTTTTTATATTCATTACTCCTGAGGAAGCTGCACATTGGACTTTGGGGAAGCAAAACGTGTTGAGTGTATTTAAGTACATACCTTTTATCTTAATTCATTTGTGAGTATTATCTCAATTGTTTTTTAACTTTATTAAAGCAATTTTACACTATGGAAGTTTCCCTTAATATCTTTTAAAATCGTGAGCGGCTTTATACTACAAATTACCTTGTATTGCCTTGTTGATATCTTCTGCTATCAAATTGGTCTCACCGCAGACCCTGCTGATTATCCATATCCACTAAGTGTGGTATTGTTGAATGTTTAGATTTGGCTTACATCTGGTGAGTTCCCTATTATTAGTTATTTGTTTAATCTCACATCATTCTATGTGCCAATAAGGTTGGGATTTTTTTCCATCTTTTATTCACATTTTCACATTTTGTATTTGGTTTATTGGTGATTGGACTATTTGTTTTATCTTACAATTGGTTATTTTAATAGAGCACTATTGCCCTAAATTAAATTAAGTCCATCAATGAAGTTCAAGAGAGAAAATTAAAATAAATAGAAAGTCCAAAAAAATCCAAAGAAAACCTTGTCTTTAAAACTTCTGCACTGAACCAATGAAAAGTAGGGAACTCTGTCAAAGAACCCCAGGAAGAAATCAGGTACACAATGCTGAGATACTCAGTCGAGAAAAGGCAGCACTGCCTTTTCTCGACTGAGTATCTCAGCATCGTATCACTATATTAAACTATAACAGTAATCATCCACCAAGTACTAAAAAGGAAAAAGTCTCCTCCCTACTCACAATTACGAGTTATTGGTAATAACTCAAAAATATTGAGCAGGGATATACAATTGAAGATAAAATATGACAAGGATGTACTAATGAAATAAACATTTTGTAAATATATATGTATTTTTAAAAAATGTACCTTTAAACAGCATTTCTCTCTGTCATCTTCCCTGTCAGCCTGCCTTTTTCTTCTTGAGCGTCAGGTGGGCGGGCCTAAATAATGATCGACATTATAGCTCCTCCAATCAGATCCCTTAAATCACAATCCAGCAGGGATCTGATTGGAGGAGCTATAATGTCAATCATCATCATCTGACACAGGAAAGAAAAGGCAGGCTGACAGGTAAGATGACAGATAGAAATGCTGTTTAAAGGTACATTTTTTTTTTTTTTTTTTTAATACATATATATTTACAAAAAGTTTATTTCATTAGTACAACCTAAATTAGTATTAGAGTTTTGAGGTGACATGTGCACTTTAAAAGATGACTAAAAGCTTGTTGAACCAAGGGGTGATTTCTCAATGCAGTGTGGTGGAGGGGAAGATGATGACTGGTCAGTGATTTAATCTCCAATGCTGTTCATGCTCTCTGTAATTTGCTGATGTCTTCTTGTCTTTACAAGCACTGCAAACCTCTTCGCTTTCTCTTCCTGTGAGTTTTGCCAAATAGAGCAAGCTCAGTAGCTATATTCAGTGAAACTCAGAGGAAGAGAAGAAGATTGCAGCGCATGTTAAAAGATGCAAATGGATAAAAATCTGAAGGGTCTAGCGCCTAAAACAGTGAAATGATCTTAATAGAAATCACAATCAAAAGTACTGTAACAATTACAACAAATAATTTGTAAGGAAACAGTCCAAAAAAAGTCCAAAAATCAAATAGAGAATAAACCAATAATGAAGGTAAAAAACCTGTTGAGAAAAAAATGTGTTTTTTGGAAATCCTCCTGCGTGCAGTCTTCCTAGGTCAGTCTGCCCACAACTGCCTTAAAGAATTCGAATGAAACCGTTTTCTTAAATGAAGAAAAAGAGGATGCGCTGGAGTAGAAAAAACAAATGAGGGAGAAACCTCGTGTGATACTGTTTGATTTTAAAATATTGATCGGTGCTGGACACACAGTGGTGTGGTGAACGTTTGTATTGTTAAATACTGTGCAGCGACACTGAAGTGTGGACACATGTATACCACTTTTAAACAAACATATAATACTGTGCAGTTACTGGTAATCAGTAATGGTGCAAAACACAGCTGGGGGGGGTTTGAGGACCCTGGCCCCTTAATGG
>WMED01029117.1:0-10323 GCA_019650415.1 Pipa parva
TCAGCCCTCTCTCATCTGGGCAAGAAAGATACTTATGTCAGAATGCTCTTTATCGACTTTAGTTCTGCTTTCAAAACAATCATCCCTCAACAACTCATTCAGAAGCTGTCGGGTCTGGGTCTTAACACATCACTGTGCAACTGGCTGCTAGACTTTCTCACTGGCAGACCACAGTCAGTACGAGTTGGTGATAACTCATCTACCTCTATCACTCTAAATACAGGGGCCCCCCAACGATGCGTGCTGAGCCCCCTTCTGTTCACTCTCCTCACCCATGACTGCTCTCCTCATTACTCTTCCAACCTTTTCATTAAGTTTGCGGATGACACGACGGTGCTGGGTCTCATCAGTAACAATGATGAGACCCACTACAGGAGCGTGGTAAATTAAACTAGCCTCTTGGTGCAGCTTAAACAACCTCACATTAAACACTGTCAAAACTAAGGAAATTGTAGTGGATTTCAGGAAAAACCGTCTACAACATGCCCTCTATCCATAAATGGAGCTGCTGTGGAAAGAGTGACTACCACCATGTTCTTGAGTGTACATGTCACGGATCTTTCCTGGTCCATCAACACATCATCGCTAACTAAGAAGGCCAACCAATGCTTGTACTTTCTTCGCAAACTTAGGAGAGCAAGAACTTCCACATCCATCATGACCACCTTCTCCCCCCCCCCCTCACCTTTTAACCTCCCCTCCTGTTATCACTTCTCCCTTGTAAATTCTTAACCTACCTCCGAGCTCAACATCCCCCCCCCTTTTTTTTCTCCCTTGATACACACTTTCTCCTCCTATACTTATTTTTATTGCATTATTGTATTCAATGTATATATGGTATTGCATTTGCACTTTACTTTTGCCCACTGGATCTATCTATCTAATCTATCTATCTATCTGCGCCAGCAAGACGTGCACCAACAATTTGCCCTCTTTTGAACTCTGGTATGTCACCCATAATGTTGTGTGCATTGCGATTTTTTTTAAGCAAAACTGTGCTCTTACCCTGCTAATTGAACCTTCACACTCTGCTCTTACTGGTGCAATTAATGAAGTTTGGCCACCAGGATGGTCCAATTTAGCCATGAAACCTCCCACACTAAAATGACAGGTGTTTCAGTTTTTTTGTCTAACTCCTGTATGTGTGGGCTGCAAAAATATTTCAAAGAAAATAACTAATGCCAGTGGGGTGTGAGAATGTGGGTGCTTTCTGAGTGTTCTGTTGTAAGTGCACCATAATCTTTATTATTATCTTTTATTTATAAAGTGTTAACAGAGGCTGTAGCACTATATTACGGGAACAAGACAAATATGGATTTATAACAGAATAAATAAATTATGGAACTGAAAAAAATAGGCGTTATTCACTAAGGTGCAAATTAGACTGTCGAATTCTCAAACAGTGGATTCCCATAGCCAATCCATGACCGAGAAATTTCCCCATTCTAAAGTCGTGACCATGACAATTTTCCATAGTAAAGTCTATTCATAGTAAAGTACTATTCTACGGCAACAGTACTGGTGACCAAAATGTGTAAATGTCCAGTATGTATTTATTTATGAACAAAGATAGTTGGCATTTTTTCCTTTTAAAGTGAGCTATGTGAAGATTACTTCAATACATCTATTTAAGACAAATTCTCTATAATATTTCTCCACAATTATTTACCTGTTCACTCTCAGAAATTACAATGTGACAATTTCCTCACATATGTCAATATACACAACTGACTTTATTTATAAATTCATGGCAATTGTCACAAATGATTTTGGGTATGAGAATTTAATCTTTGATGAATAAGCCCAATAAGCGATAAAGGTTATGAATAACCCCCTTAGTGCTTTATGGTTTACTGACAGTTCCTTTTTAAACAGATATTGTTGTTCAGCCAATTTCAGGTGACAACATAGTTGCATAGTTTCCGTTATTTTGACAGTTTAAATATACAGACTACAGAATCACACAGCTGAAGTATCTGGAGAAAATAAAATACTAATTTAGTGATATTTAGTTCCTAGAAATCCATTATTGTATGTTTCACTGACAAGGTGAAGGAAAAAAAATCCTGTAAGAAAGACACTTTATTAAGTAAATTACAAAGAATGAATAAGACATCAAGATTGCTAGGTAACAAAATGTGAAGGTAAAAAATGTAGTGTTGCAGTAAAATACATGTTTAAAAGTTTATTCTCTGTTTATGAACTGAATACTTTGGTAGCTAAGGGATTTGAAGTGACCCTGGCAACACGTTAAACAAAATATTTGTGATAATTCAGGGAATATAATTTCTGATGATATTGTAATGGTCGGTCAGTTTTGTGCATGAGCATTGAAAGGTTTAGGGGCTTATTAATCAAAGTGAGAACTCGACTGTCGAAGTGAATTCTCATCACTCCATGTAGCTACTCTCCACTAGTCGCAAATTCTGTATTTCTTATTCACTAAACAAAGGATTCCCATAGCGAAACCGTGACTGCATCAGTAGTTGTCTCTTGTGTAGTGTGGCTTAGTTGGTTAGACGGTGGGAGCAATGCATCAGCCTCCTAATCCATCACTTCAATCTGAAGTAAAACCAGCAAATTGCAACACAAGACACCTTGCCAAATTCACTACTGCCACAGACTTTAATACTGAATAGGAGAATTACCTGTGCACATAAAGAGGTGCGAATACACTAATATGGAGAAGTGTCAAATATATGTGAATTTATACCTTTACGCAACAATTTGGCCTTTCCTGAATAAACCCCCCATTTTCTTTGTAAGAATACTTAGGTTGGTTGTATTGAATCCATAGGACTGATGAATACCACGGTCTTATAGGTTTGGTCAATGAATATTACCTAGTCCTTATTACCTTGGAGTTCAACATACAACTAAATCCTAATACACAAATGTGATTTTGTAAACATTTGTTTCTATTGACAAATCATTTTTTGAGTCAAGTACTCAAATGTAATAGGGTAGATTCCTACATTTACATGCATCAAGGTTGGAATATTTATCTGAATATATGATTCAGTTAAAAAGTTGTACAAAAAGGGCTAAATGGTGAATAAATAGGAGTGATTGGCAAATTAAAGAAAGCTACAAAAGGCTAATATTGACTTAATCAAGAAATGTGTTGAGGATATGTTTCAGAACAATACATAAGGGGGGAATTCACCATTGTGCGAAGTGAGCTCCAAATCCTTCGGCTCACTTCGCACATACTGTTATGCGCTTGCTGATGTCCTGCACGCGCACATCAGTGAGCGCTTTAAAGGGATTCCAGTCTCGGCGAGACCAAAAGAGTTGCCTCGCCGAGACTGGAATCCCTTTAAAGCGTTCACTGATGTCCGCGTGCAGGACATCAGCGAGCGCATAACACCGAAGGATTTGGAGCTCACTTCGCTGAATGGTGAATTCCCCCCAAAGAGAGGCTGCTTGTTTATATATTTTACGTTATTAAACATATTGTGACAATGGTGGAATTCGGACTTATCTGCTAAAAGAAGGTGCTTTTCACTCTTCTATTCAAAAAGATTAGTAGCATCAGCCATTTTAACATAATGTGATTGTAAAACTCGCATTGCACATTGCCATTAACAGTGCCTATATTCTACAAGGAATGTTGGAATGGGGGTTATTCACTAAGGTGCGAATTAGACTGTCGAATTCTCAAACAGCGGATTCCCATAGCAAAACCGCGACAATTTCCCCATTGTAAAGTCGCGACCGTGACAATTTTCCTTAGTATTCTCATTATAAAGACGTGACTGCGGCAGTAGCAGTCTATTGCGACTGTCTTGAGCTGGGGAATTCACACCTATATACAACAATTCGGACTTTAGTGAATAACTCCCTCGAACATTATTTAGCAAACCCTTTCAGGATCCTATCACTGTTTACTGGGTCCCAAGCCCACCTTTTTTATTTTTAACTGTAAGAGCAGCTTGGATCTGATGTGGGCTGACACTTATTACACAAAGGAAAAAAACACCTCATCTAAAATGGGGTATTACTTTGATGAAATTGGTCAGGTGTGATGTAAAAGGTCTCACACCTGCAAGGGGAACAGCCAATTGCTCAATGAAGTAATCAGATACTGATGGGACAGGCCTCAATAACAACAAATGATACTAATACTCTAAGAAGATGCTATTTTATTTTAGAACAGGTCCCCAGAGGATCCTTTAATGCTCCAGTAGATCAATCTGACCCTATCACCATTCACTGAGGAATAATATAGGCCCTGGGGCTGAATATCCTGGTTTGGGCTGGGTCCCATTTCATTAAAGGGAATCTTCAATGTGTGCACTTTTTCCAGGTGTCCCGGTGGGCCAGTCCAAACATTGTAATCATTATTTAAGACTTTTGACATAACAGCAAATATCACATTTGTGTTTCATTTTAGTTCTCATTGCATTCCACGCATTATAATGTGGAGGAACACATGCAAACGATTACCGGACATATAATTACATTTATATCTTATTGATTATAATGTTTAACCTTTTGTAAGAAGAGTGTAATAACTCCTTTTTGCATTTGGAATTAGGGAGAGGAGATTGAGTTGGGCCACTAAGAAAATAAGGTAAATTATACTTCAGTAGTAAAAGGAAGGGAGTTTTTTTTCTTTGAATATGTATTTGTTCTTCGCATAATTATATTTTATTTTTAAATTGGCAACATATTTTACAGTGCTGAACAATATGACAGACTTTGACATTGACTGGCAATATATAAATAATAAAAATAAATTATGGGATGTGCTTGCTGTAGCTTTCAATATAAAAATATGTAGCTAAGTCTAAGACAACAAGAGGTGAAAATGTGCAATAGTTAGAAAACTCGAGCAATGGATGTTTTAGACTTGCAGATGCTGAGTAGAGGATTAAATGATCAGTCCAGCTTCCAACAGTTATGTGTGCACTATTTGTCATTGTTAAATGAATGTTTTTGCAATATATCTTATTTAATAAGTTCCACATCTTATTTGTTTGTTAGTACTTTACTTTACAAGGTCCTTCAGTTTATAATCTTAAGATGTGGATCCTCTGTACCACAGCGAGAGTTGACTCTGATAAAGGATTAAGGTTTTCACCCTGAAACCCCCGCAAGGGGGTATGGCCTTTACGGCAGGCACCTTCCAGGTCGCAGCCCTCAGGTTAACCTCCCCACTGGTGGCAGCTGGATAACTCACTTGGAAACACTGGTGGAAACCTGGAACAGCTGAACTGCAACTGGATCACTTGGAGCAGTTAGTAGAAACATTATTCACAGCACCCATGGGCACCCATGAAACTATAATTCATAGCACCTCCTGGAAAAAGTGCAGAGTACGATATCCACTCCTGGGACTATCACTCCTGGCTCTGCGCTATAAAGACAAACCAGTGCTGAACTCAATAGAAGCTGCAGTGCAAGCTGTGAAGAGACTCAGATGCTGCAGAACATCTTAGTTGAAGATACATGGTGCTGATCCCTTTTAAGAAGCTGTATCTCTGAGGCAGTAGCAGGCTGTAACAAAAGGCACAAACAGGCAGATAAACTTGAACCAAGACACCAGGGTGAAGATCCATTGGAATTCACCTATACTGATATTAGTACTCAAGTACTGTGTTAACCAAAGCACTCATATTTAAATCCCCTGTGACATCAGATGGCTGTGATTGGCTGAGAACCCAGAAGCGCTGAAAGAGCTATGTCTCTACAGCGCCTGCCGGCATTCAGCTGAGAGCAGTGACAAGCGGTGTGCGCATGCAAGCACCACTCGTTACAGCTGCTGCCCACCTTATATTTTCTAAGATGTTCTATTTCAGAATCCTCAGAGCTATGGATCAAGTCGGTGGTATGAATTCCACACTGATCAACTGAAGAGGAAGAGCTTTTAGAAGCTATCAATGCAGAAAACATTGCTAATAGGTATATATACTATTTATTATATAAAGCTTTTATTTAACAATGACAGTCTCATGTCGTAATTGGAAGCTGAACTGTTCCTGTTTGGCCCAATAGGTATAGAGAAGAATCAGCCAGAAGGAAGGTATCAGGAGAGAGTGTGAGGCAGGAAGTGGAGGAATGAAAGTGGGTAGTTTGTATTTGGGAAGATGCTATTTTTAAAAATGTTACAGGTAGGCTTTCATGTTTAAAACTATGGAGGGTGGGTGACAGTACAATAAGACTATGGTTGAACATTTAAGAGAGAGGTTACAGCACATAATCAGCAAGTACAGCAAGCAATCTTGTAAAGGGGAAAGAGAGGACAGTGAGCAGGTAGAGGATATTGTCCCTGAGTTTTGGACCGATCTTACACTGGACCACCAACATGTAACTGATCCATCAATAAAAACAGAGTGCAGAATAGTTGAATTTCTCTCTAAACCTGGTGTAAATTCTTTCAATCTCACCAAACATCTTCTGCTCTAAATTTAACTGTAAATGCATACTTTGTTTTAATGCTTTAATTATGCTTCATTTCTACACCCACACACAAATTTTATTTATTTTTTTTGTAGATATTCTTTTTTTAATTACTGTTTTCTCCTATTTCTGTCAAAAACTATATGGAATATATGGTAACTAAACCTGTATCAATAAGCATATTCCAGCGAATTACTAAATAAACAAAGGTAATTTGAACTCAGTGGTCTGTGCAGCTACCAACACAGCAAGCTGCAATCCCGAAAGGAGGTCTTAGCATGTGAGCAGCTGCGCTTGCAGACATTGACAGTGGTGCGATAATATCTACAATATACTAAAAAACAGATTTCTAAACTCTCCATTGACAGAGGGTAGTTACAAAAATGTTTATCTCATTTGTAATAATGAGTAAATTGTTAGGGCTTCGCTCAGTTACCAGTGAAGAATGTATATAATGGTAATATGAACAGTAAACGATTTAATTTACAAAGAAGCAAAATAACTTGCTCTGTTCTTTGGTTGCGACACAGTCGATGAATATAGATATATGTATTTGTGATGTCACTGTGAAAATGTAAACAATCTCATGACTGTTTATAGATGTTTGTATTTTGTCTTGCTGTGATTCTATCACATCAACTTACTCAGGCAAACCCTGTGGAAGTATTCGGTAAATAAGTTCTGAAAGTGAAGGAGGAGCTATGTATTGCGCCTATGTTATAAAACAAGATAACTTTTACAGAAAAGATTTGATGCTCTATTTAGTCATGTAGTCCAACTGGATATATACAATTCTGTTTTCTTTTCTATAATTATTGCTTTTGCAAAAGTTTTTTGTCGTGGATCCCCATTGGTCAATATGCATGCCTTCCAGGGCTAGCCACCATAACTATACAACCTTGCGGTCTATTTCTTAGAGCATAAGTCAATATTAGAATTAGATGTAAAGTTGTGATATACCCCTTGTGCTCTTTAATTTGTCATCCTATCTGTCCAAAGTATACCTTGCCACATGGTTATTTAATTAGATATATAATCTGCTTACTTTTACATGTGGCATCATGGGAAAATTTGATAATATGCTTAAATGGATGGTGCATGAAGGTACCTTTGATTACAACAAACACAGTTTAGGCACAATCCATACAAAACTTTTCTATTCCTTAAATTTCATGTGGTGCTCATAAAGTGTACTTTGGTGTACAGCCTAGTCTTTAGATAAACATTGGAGGGAAATCCTTACCAGTTGTATATCTTTGTGGAAAATTGTCCAAAATATGTTTCCCTGTTTTCTCCACTACTCAAACAGAAAGCAATGTCATTAACTTCTGGGAAAGTAAATTACTCCTCTTCTCTCTTCCACATATAGTATACTCTCCTCCTGTGGATAGGAATGCTCTATGTTAATACTACATAGCAAAGTATGTTTATTAATATCTACTAATTAACATGAGTTAGTCTTAAAAATAAATCGGTGGTATCTTTCAGACATGTTGTTACAGTGTGTGCAATCAGTTAAAGCGCACTATTCACAAACTGCTTTTCTTAGGGGGTAGTGAAAGGCAGGGGTCAAGATTTCTTCAGGACCAGTGAAAATGTATGCAAGTAGATGAAACCATCCTACAGTATCTTAGTACTGTAAACATGATATTGTAGATAGCAAGCAAATCAGATAACTAGATATCTCTCTGTAATAGCCAAATTCAGTGTTGTACAACCTACGGCCCGCGGGCCATATTCGGCCCACAACTCATAGCTATCCAGCCTGCATTGGTTCTGCTTCTCTCACTTGTCTTTGGTGCTGAGCTCCGTATAGTGCTGCTATCTGCCCACCTCCTTGAAGTCTCCTGCCGCAGGAGCTCCTGGGGTATGCAATTTTTTCTAAATAAAGTCACATATCCCAGAAGCTCTGGTGGCAGGAGACTTCTGGGAGGCGGGCAGTTATCCGCATTATACTGAGCACTGCACCACATATCCCAGGATCTCCGGTGGCAGGAGACTTCGAGGAAGCAGACAGCCGCATAATACTGAGCTCTGCACCAAAGACAAGAGGGCAGAGGTGCAAGCAGTCCCTAGAGATTCTCACAGAACAAGCTGGCACACAGGTACAGGGGAGATTTTATTTGAAAACAGATGAGAATATTGTAGCAGTCGCAACTTTACTATGTAAAATTGTCACAGTTGTAACATTAAAATTTGTCACAACTTTGAAGCAGTCCATGACACACGTGTTGCAAATTAATATGGCCTGCCCTCCAGGCCGAAAAAGGTTGGGCATCACTGTTCTAGCGTCTCCTATGGCTGTACTCTGCTGGGTGGAGTTTTATCAATGTTCTACATTTTCTGAACCATACAAATTATAATTTTTTTTCCAATGCCCACTTTTGTTTCCATATTGATTGCATTGCTTTTTCTGCAACAAGGAATTAAAATGTGGCAGCAGCAAAATTAAAAACACCTCAGCAATTAATATTTACTGCTTAGCGATAAATGTATTTATTTGATAAATGAGATTGTCATTTTTCCTCCTGGTTTTGCAGCTGTTGGTTTTTTTTATTTATTTATTTTATTGCAATCTCATCCCATTTATCATGCAAATTATTAGCAGAACTGACCATGGGCAATACTAGATCTGTTTTAGCAAACTAAATACAGGATGTGCATGAAAAGCAAATTAAATTAACCCCCAGCTCTCTGTCTTAGGGACGGAGAGAAAATAGGTTGTTTAGAAATGCAGGTTAAGACTGGCAAAAATAGTATTTAAACATTTATGGACCTTATTGAAGCATTCTGATCTTTGGGTTCCTGAGGAAGCCGCGTGCATTCGGCGGTGAAACGCGTAGATCTTGTACCACTGATCTGCTGCTGTATGGTTTGAATCCACATTTGCTATATGCGCTTTTAATCATTGGGAGTGTGTGAGTACCCTGATTTACTCATAAATAAAGTGTTTGTTATTAACAATCTTACACTATGGAAGTTTATTTCCTCTTTTGGGTATGACACACCTATGGATTGTTGATGATAGTATGAAAACCTGATCTGAGATTCATATATTATATGCTGTTTATTCATTGCTTTCTGGTAAGCAGTTTGGACTATTCTTGGTGGATTTTTAGCACCTTGCACTGGGGTTTCTTTCAGCCTGGACACAATTGAGCACATTCATCGGGCAAATTTTTTTACATATTATGTTATTGTGAAAACAAAACAAAAATTAGAATAATTAACCAAAACACCTGCAAAGGGTTTCTAAGCATTTAAAAAGGTCCCTTAGCCTGGTTCAGTAGGCAACACAATCATGGGGAAGACTGCTGACTTGACAGATGTCCAGAAGACAATCATTGACACACTCAACAAGAAGGGTAAGCCAAAAAAAGGTCATTGCTAAAGAAGCTGGCTGTTCAGAGTGCTATATCAAAGCATATTCCTGGGAAGTTGAGTGGAAGGAAAAAGTGTGGTAGAAAAAGGTGCAGAAGCAACTGGGATAACCACAGCTTTGATAGGATTGCTAAAAAAAGGCCATTCAAAAATTTGGGGAAGATTCATAAGGAGTAGACTGCTGCTGCTGGAGTCAGTGCTTCAAGAGCCACCACACACCGACATTCCCAGGACATGGGCTGCAAGTGTCACATTCCATGTGTCAAGCCACTCATGACCAATAGACAATGCCAGAAGTGTCTTACCTGGGCCAAGGAGAAAAAGAACTGGACTGTTGTTCAGTGGTCCAAGGTGGTGTTTTCAGATGGAAGTAAATTTTGCATATAATTTGGAAATCAAGGTCCCAGAGTCTGGAAGAAGAGTGGAGAGACACACAATCCAAGGTGCTTGAGGTCTAGTGTAACCACAGTATCACTGTGCTTGATTGGCCAGCAAACTTGGCAGACCTTAACCCCATAGAGCAGCGTTTCCCAAACT
>WMED01029118.1:0-10323 GCA_019650415.1 Pipa parva
ACTGGATGGACTTGTGTCTTTTTTCAGCCTTATAAAATATGTTACTATGTTACTATGTTATGTTAGAAGATGGGATCTTAATCCAGGGAATTATTCTGATTTTTCATTGTAAGAACATTACAAGTTATGGGAACTAGATAACTGAAGGTGGGATCTTGATCCAGGGAATATTCTGATTGCCATATTTGGAGTCGGGAAGGAATTTTTTCCCTAATATGAGGATAATTGACTCTTGCCTCATGGGTTTTTTTTGTCTTCCTCTGGATCAACATTGCAGGAAAATAGGCTGAACTGGATGGACTTGTGTCTTTTTTCAGCATTATAAACTATGTTACTATGTACTAAGCAGCTTTTGACTTTGGCTTAAAAGAACAGTCCAGCCCAATTAATAAAAAGTAATGTGTGTTGTAAATGCATAATACATTTTTTTTCTAATATACTTAGTCAGTCTTTTATGTGAGGAAAGGTATTAATTATTCCATCTTTGTAGCAGTACACAGCTCCTTATGTGTTTACTTCCTGGTTGGATTCTTGTGTCACTGACACAACGGCATCTCAGGAAGGTCAAAATTCATAGTTAATGAATGACCATGAGCAGTTACAATACTTACAGCTAATGGTGTATGCTGTCTGTAGCAAGCACTGATATTGAGCATGAGAGAGAGAGACCAAATCCATATAAAAAGAAAGTCAATATTTCAGCCCTTTCTTTAACTTGCTTTTGCTGGGTTAACTACACCTTTCAGAGTTAAAAAAAAAAAAAGGTGGATGACAGCTTAAAGGTTCTGATTGGTTATTTAGAATTATCCAGCCTGTCAGTCAATTCCTTAACACTAAACAGGAAGTGGCTGAGAGAGCGAAGCAGCTTCAGTAACAAACTGGTGCTAAATTGTGAAGGGTGGAAATAAATAAATCATTTATATGACAGAAAGCATTTATTTAACTTTTATTTAACAGTGCCAAACAGACAGCAAATAACTGTTAGTGCCTAAACTGTTCCTTTAAAACTATATGAACACCCAGTTCTACCACACATTTGCCACAGAGACAAAATATGAAGATGAAATCTCCCCATAAACTTTGCTTGCAAATACAAGCACACTGTTTGAAACCTCAGACACAGGTTGATCAGGCACTGCCTCCTCTGTTCTTGTTGGGGGGGGCAGGCAGAGGTGTGCCCTAAGGCACATGACATTAACTCCTGTGACCTCATCAGTTAGAGGAGCCAATAGGGACTTGGGAACCCATGTGATCAATGCTTCCAGGCTCCGTTCCTTCATTAGGGTTCTGGGCACATGCTGTGCACCTATGCTCTAAAAATAAAATATTCCTACTGCCCCGACTAAACTCCCAATCCCCCGATGGCAACTCCTGAACCCCCGATCTCCCTCATGGCCAACAATGAACCCCATAATAAAAAATAACCCCTAACTGCCCTCAAGTACCCCCAATTTCCCCACAACCCCCCCAATGGCCCCAACAACCCCTGCCAGTTGCCCCACATATAACACTGTACCCCAGATTGCCCCCTCCCCACAGCCCTAGATTGCCTCTCCTCATGATTATAATAAAAATACACCCTAACTGCCCCTTAGTCCACTTATCTCCACATTGGCCCCACAAACTCCCCTACAACGGGCCCACAAATGACCCCTGTGCCTCAGATTTCCACACAGATGCACCATTTTCCCCGCAGAGCAGTGTCTTGACCCACAAATTCCCAGGTTGCCACACAGAGATGCGTTACTTCGCAGGGTCACTACCGAGTATTACCCCACGTATTGCCCCCGCAATGCTGAAAATTGCCTGCTGATTCACCGATTGCTACACAGAGACGCCAATTGCCCCTCAAAGATGTAGATTACCTGCAGAGCTGCTAATTTACCTTTGAGGGCCACTTATTGCTCCACAAAGGTACCGATTGTCCCACAGGGTCACTAACTTGCCTGCAGAGTGGTGTATTCCACCACTGATAATTTTGTACTATAAAGCCACCGATTGCCCTGCAGAGCCACTGATTCCCCACAAAGCCCCAGGTTCCCCACAGAGAAGCCAATTCCTTGCAAGGTCGCTGCCACATATAGCTGTGTATTGGCCCCACTGACCTGTGTATTGCTCTATGCAAAGCCCCAGGTTTCCCCACAAAGGTGCAGATTGTCCCACAGGTATGCCAATTGCAGCTGCCTAATACTACATTCTGTACCTGCAAGACTATCCCCACAAAGGCACCAATTGCCCTCCAGGGCCTCCTATTGCCCCCACCACCCTAGGTTAGCCTGTAGGACCACTGATTGCCCCACAAAGCAGCTAAAATATGAGAATTGACAGCTGTGCACCACTGTTGGTAGTTATGCTGATCAATCAAAAGCTGTAGGTTGCACAACAGAGGCACTGATTGCCCCACAAAGCAGCATTTTGCCTACAGAGCTGCTGATTGCTTTGCGCTGCCCCAGATTGCCCCACATACGCCTTGAAAGCCTCACAGAGGCAGGAATTGTCTCACAGAGACAGAAATTGCTCCTCAAACCCCCTTATTGCTCCACAAAGCTACGGATCTCTCCGCATGTCATCCTAATTGTCTCACGAAGCTGCAGGTTCCTCCACAAAGCCACCAATTGATCTGCATTGCTGCCAATTGCACCCCAGATCCTCTGAATACTCCACAGTCACAGATCCCACCATAGGTCCCCCTGATTGCCAAACACAGCAGCCAGTTCCTCCACACAATTGCCAATTGCTCCTCAAACCCCCTGATTGCTCCACAAAGCCACAGATCTTTCTGCAGGTCCTCCTAATTGCCCCACAAAGCTGCTGATTCCTCCACACAGTCACCAATTAATCTGCGCAGCTGCTGATTGCTCACATCTTAGCCACTGATTTCACAGCAACATGCCTTGTACATCCAGATCAGTGGTCGGAAACCTGCGGCTCTTTCGAGGCTTTGTTATGGCTCTGATCACAGCTGTATATAGCGCTCGTTACAGTCTGCCAGCTAATCAAAGCTCTCTCAGTGCTTCCAGGTTGTTAGCCAATCTGGAGCCTCTGATGTCACCTATGTGACGTCACATGTGATATCAGCGGCTCTGGATTCAAAAGGGCTGAGCAGAACCGTATGTATATGGCTCTCTCAGCCAAAAAGGTTGCCCACCCCTGCTTTAGAGGATATATACTTTGTTGGGTGTATTCACAAGGTAAAGGATTGTTTTGCTGCAAAAGTCAGATTCTCAGTGAAAATGATTCTTGCATGCATGCTTCACTTTGGGGTGTTTGGCTACCATAGCTTTGTGCACATCTATGCATATTTAGTATCATTGTGTTCAGGAGGCATTTTTCTTTCAAATTTGGTATTACTTTTGGGGTTTCAAGTTGATATGTGAAAGAAATGCTGTTTTGACCCTGCATTTTTATCAATCATTAAGCAAACCTGTGAATTTCATGGGGGCTTGTGTCCATAAATCTACGCCCATGGCAAACGAGCCTGGTACGCCTACATAGCTGAGGGGATTTACCTTTGGAGGATATATACTTTGTTGTGGGTATTCACAGGGTAAATGTATGTATCTATGTATTATTCATTTATATAGCACTACTATATTACTCAGCGCTTTACAGAGATTAGTCATTCACAGGGTTGTTTTGCTGCAGTAAGCAGATTTTCAGTGAAAATTACCCTTGCACTCATGCTTCACTTTGGGATGTTTGGCAACCATACCTTTACGTGCACATATGCATATTGGATATCATTGTATTCAGGAGGCATTGCACTTTCAGACTGCATATGATTTTGGGTGTTTCAAGTTGAGATGTGAAAAAAATAATGTTTTTATCTGTTTTTTTTTTAATTTTTCATACAATTTTTCTGCAAATCTGCTTACATCCACAGCAACATGCCTGGTACGCTTAGATAGCTAAGGGTGTGTATTTTTGGTAAATATATCTATACTTTGTTATGGGTATTCCTAAGGTAAAGTGTTGTTTTGCCTGAAAAACTGCAAGGTGGGCTGCAGCACTTACATTTTCAATTGAAATTACCCTTGCGCACATGATTTGCTTTGGAGTGTTTGGCAACCGTACCTTTGCACGCACCTAGGCATATTGGATATTGTTGCACTCAGGAGAACTTGCTATTTTAAATTTATCATGGTTTGTTGGATTTTTCTACAGGTATTTGAAATAAATGCTGTGTTGAAGCTGCATTTTTATGTTTGTTTTTTTTTTTTTTTTGAAATCAGTGAGGTTTTTTCATGAAATCAGTGAGGTTCATGGAGCATTGCGTCCACAAATCTGCATCCTCTGGAACAAGCCTGGTATGCCTAGATATCTGAAGGTGTGTACTTTTAGGGGACATATACTGCTGCATAACCCCTCCTCAGACACCACCAGTGACTCTACAGCATCCAGATGAGGCAATTCCTCTGAGGAGTGCATTTTTCTGCAGCTCTCGCATCTGAATTTCCTATAAGTCAAATGTGCCCTCCCTGGATGATGTCACACTCTCCCATGTGACTTCTAGGAAATGCAGATGCGGGGCTTCACTGGGAGAGTGGCTGAAAAGGAATGTACTCCTCAGAGAAATCACCTCATCCAGATGCCGTAGAGTCGCTGGCGGTGTTTGAGATGGGGTTATGCAACACGGAAGTACTAAAAAGTATTTCTTTACAAATAAGAAATGTCACTTTAAGAAAAAAATTGAAAATAAATTGCATTTACTAAAAAAAAAAAAAAAAAAAAACACATGCGGTTTTTATTTTTTTACCTGGAGCGTTCCTTTAACAAGGACATTGTCCTCATTTACCTCTAGCATTATTAAACAGTTGTAAAACAGGTATAGAGCATTGTCAACTTTCTGTCCCATTCAAGGTCTTACAGAAATATATTTACTATTCTTTAACTGTGTTGAAAGGAGAACTAAAGTGAAAAAATAAAAAACAACAGTTAAAATACTTACCTTATACTGAGCCGGTTGATTACAGTCACAGCACGAGCGATGCTGTAATTAGCCAGCTCATGATGATTCCCCTGATGTTTCTTCACAAAGCTGGCTGACTGGCAGCCAGCACTGCAGCTCCTCCCACCCTGTAACACCACGGGTGTTACAGGGCTTAAACATCATCGAGCTCATTGCGGGGACCAATGAGAGTGCTCCCTGCAATGAGCGTGATGATGGAAGAGGCTGGTAAAGCAGGAAGAAGGAGCTGCGCTGGCTTCTCAGTCAGCCAGCGCACTGTGTAGGAGGCGCCGGGGGAATCATCGGGAGCCAGCTAATTACAGTACAGCTCATGCTGTGACTGTAATCAACTGGCTTTGTATAACGTAACGTATCCTAGGTAACCACATCTATATCATAATTACAGAAATAAAGCATTCAATGAGTTTTAACAGATAGTATAATGTGTGCCAAGATATGGTTGCCAAACACTTCAAAGTGAAGCATGAGCACAAGGGTGTTTTTGACAGCTGCAGCCCAAGTGACCATCTTGCAGTTTTTCTGGCAAAACAACACTTTATAATGGGAAAGCTCCAACAAAGTATTGATCTACCAAAAGTACACACCCTCAGCTATCTAGGCATACCAGGCATGTTGCTGTGGATGTAGATTTGAGGAAGCAAGCCCCCTTGAAATTTGAAGAAAAAATTAGAGTAAAAACAGCATTTTTTTATCATATCAAAGTGAAACCCCAAAAAGTCTTACTAAACCTGAAAGAGCAATGCCTCCTCAACACAACGATATGCAATATGCGTAGGTGCACGCAAAGGTATAGTTGCCAAACACCCTAAAGTGAAACAAGGGTAATTTTCAATGAAAATCTGAGAACTGCAGCAAAACCACTCTTTACCTTGAACAACAAAGTCTCCCGATCTGACCCCTTACACTTTTATCTTTGGAGTCATCTGAAGGCAATTGTCTATGCTGTGATGTCAAGAGTGGGAGAAGAGGGTTGCACTGACAATCCAATACAATGGGCAGCACTTTGAACACATTTTATAAGTGGTCATAAACTTGTAAATAACTCATGAAAGAATAAAGTTACATTAAAACCAAACACACCATTGTTTTTCTTGTGAAATTCTTAATAAGTTTGATGTGTTACATGACCCTCTTCCCATTGGAAAAAACAAAGTTGGATCCAAAATGTCCAACTTCAAAATGGCCACCATGATTAACACCCATCTTAAAAATTTTCCCTCCTCCCATATAATAATGTGTCTCAAACAGGAAGTTTATATCACCGTCCATTCCCATTTTATTTAGGTGTATCCATTTAAATGGCTCACCCTGTAGACAGCTGTAACTGGCATAACCGCAGTACAATCTGCACCTGGGAAACCTGGGGCTTTGTAGAGAAATCAGTGGCTTTGTAGGGAAATCAGTGGCTCTGCAGGGCATTCAGTGGCTTTGTAGTACAAAATATGTCAGCGGTAGAATACACCACTCTGCAGGCAATTAGTGACCCTGTTGGACAATCAGCACCTTTGTAGGGAATCCTGGGGCTTTGTGGAGCAATCAGCACCTCTGTAGGGCAATCTGATACAATGTGGGGAAATAAGAAGCCCTAAAGGGCAATTAGTGGCTCTACAGGTAATCTGCATCTTTGTGGGGCAAACGGCATCCCTGTGAAGCAAACAATGAATCTTGAGCAATACACGGGTCAGCAGGCAACACGTGGCTCTATGCAGCAGTGACCCTGCAAGGTAATTGACATCTCTGAGGGGCAACCTGGTACTTTGTAGGTGAAGACACTGCTCTGCAGGGCAAATGGTGTCTCTGTGGGGCAATCTAGGGGTGGGGGGTGGAATCTGGAACACAGGGGTTATTTGTGGGGAGGGCCACTGGAGGGTTGGTAACTATGGTTTCAGTAGTTGCCATGGTGGGATGGGTCCCGCATCAGTGGGGGTGGTAGGAATATATTTATTTTTCTTGGCAGAGCTGCTTCTGCCGGCAGCCGAATGAAGTAACGGAAACTGTAAGCGTTGATCACATGCAATTCCAGGTTCCTATTGGCTACTGTGACCATTGATGTGCACCATCAACTAGAATGGAGAAGGTAGGAGTAGGTACAGGTTTGGGTGGAAATATAATGAATTCTGTTTTAGAGAGATTTTTGAGATGACGCTTAGCCATCCAAGAGGAGATGGCCAGGAGACAGCTAAAAATTTAAGTCTGTTTTTCAGGTGTTAGCACAGGAGTGGATAAGTAAATTTGGGTAACATCTGCATACAAGTGATACTGAAGACCAAATGATTTGATGAAGGGATGAATAAGGGGGCCAAGGAACAAGCCTTGGGGCACCCTCATCCTAAGCAGAAAAAGAGAAAAGGTGTTATTAGCATGGGAGACAAAAAAGGAATGATCAGAAAGATAGGAAGCCAGCCAAGATGCAGCTTGATTACGGACTCCAAGTGCCTGGAGAATTTGAATAAGAAGGGAAAGATCAACAGTATCAAATGCAGAAGATAGGTCTAGGAAATGGGTCGGCAACCTTTTTGGCCGAGAGAGTCATATACGTGTGGCTCTGATCAGTGCTTTTAAATCTGGAGCCACTGACGTCATATGTGACATCACATAGGTAATGTCAGCAGCTGCGGATTGTCTAGCAGCCCGGAAGCACTGAGAGAGCTTTGTGATTAGCCGGCAGACTGTAACGAGCGGTGCTTGCATGTGAGCACAGCTTGTTACAGTCAAAGAGCCAGATGCAGCCATCAGAGCCACATCTGGCTTGAGAGCCATGGGATGCCGACCCTTGGTCTAGGAGAATTAGAACAAAAAAGTGACCCTTGGCTTTGGCAACCTGTAGATCATATGCAGAGCAGTCTCCAGACTGCAGAGGGTGAAGGAGATGGTTGACATGCAGATAGTTAGCAAGGCAGGTGCAGACAAGACAATCCAGAAGTTTAGAAGTGAAAGGAAAGAGAGACAAATACTGTGAATATTCACAGAATACAGTTAGTGGGATAGGATGAGACTGATGTCACTGCCCTTCCCTTTGAAAATTTGCAGGACTCTACATGACTTTTCATCCTACTACTATCTGACTGACTATGCCACACTACACGTGACAGTGATCACCACTGTCTGCGTGTTCGACAAGTGTATTCTCCACAAGTCAATAGTGAAAGTGTGTCTATTTTGGCAATTCAACTCAAATTGTATAAATTTGAATCTGACAGGTGAATTCGCCCTTCTCAGAATGAGGCAATAATATCCACAATTTGGTAAATATAACTACAGGACATAAAATTGAGACATTTGTTCAGAAATGTTCTGACTTTAATTAGGGTACAATATTTACAAAAAGTTATTTACCTTTATGTAAAGGAATTCCGTAATAAGTGGAAGGAATATCATATCCTCACTGTCCCACACCTGTTTTCCATTCACCTCAATGCGGCCCTTTAATTTCCAACGCTGACGCCCATATTTCATAAGTATCTAAAAAAAAAAAAAAAAATTGCATACTGGAGTTGTATCATTTTATAAAATACTGATAGTTTAATGCTATACATAATGTATCCCTTCAAGAGCAAAACTTTCACGTACACCAAAACCAACACTGGGACACTACCTGCATTGAGTGATCTTTAAAGTGGACCTGTTAATAGACTACTAAAAGCATTCAGCTAAGACTTAAGTAAAATAATTAAACTCCCTTCTTCTTTTGTTCTGATGCCTGATTTTAACCTCAAGTCGGATTGGGTGGGGCATAGAGTTTTATGATTAACCACTTAACCAGAATTTACAGTAGTATTGCAATTTTACTTCTCATCATACTAGTATGTGTATTTTAAAATCCAATGATGTATTTCTTATATTTTAAAATTTAATTATTTTACTTAATTATTTATTCATGTATTTATATGGACCTTTGTACTTTTACTGCTCATGCAGTTTCCCCTTTAAATGGTTCACATCACTTTCCCCTACCAGGGGGCCTCTCTGTATGTTATAGGGGTTACATCACCTTTTTTCAGCAGCAGCATTTTTTAAAGCTCCCTTCTAGTTAGGGAGTCATGTCGAGAACCAAAAGTGACGTCATTTGACGCACTTCTGGTTTTGCAGATATTATAGCTTTAATACAGTACTATGCTCTGAGTGCTTGCACCGGTATAGCAAGCACAGTTTTTTATTCTAAAGCACTTCATAAATCACTAAACATGATTTATATGTGTGTACATGCTTTTAAAACCTGTATAAGACTTGAGATATATTTCAGTGCCTATTATGACATCACTTACTGTTTCAAATTTACATTTTTGGTTGGAATGGGACTATTAGGGTATAAAAGGCCCAACGCAATTAATGCAACTATCAGAACTCTCTGTGGAAGCCTATTTGGCGAAAGACGTTGGAGAAAACCTTGGTTCTGTGACTTCCCAAACCTTTTTAGAAGGAGCTTGTATCCTTGCAACTAAATGTTAGTGCAGTTTTATTGATTAACCCTTTCAATGCCAGCCACTTTTTTTTTTTATTTCACCACATATTGCCAAGCAGTTTTTATGAATTTTGCACTGTTTGTGTTTTACTAAGATTTTTGCAGGAAAATCAGTGTAATTTCCATCAAAATTATATATCATTTTTTTCAGCAGACTTTGGGTTTATCAATTGTCACCTCTGTGGGCCAACCTGGGGCTTTGCGGATCAACACAAACTTTGTGGGACAATGTGCAGCTCTGCTAGGTAATTTGTACCTTTGGGGGCAATATGCAGGTCAGCGGCACAATATGCAGCTCTGCAGGCAATCAGTGCTTCTGTGGGGCAATACGCAGCTCTACGGAGAATTTGCAGCTTTATGGGGAAAATTATACTTTTGTGGAGCAATCAGTGGCTCTGCAGGCAATCTGTGGCTTTGCAAGAAAATGGGCACTTCTGCTGGGCGACCTGGGCTTTGTGGCTCTGTGGGCAATGTGCAGCTTTATGAGCAACTGGCGTAACTGTGGTAGAAATCTGGGGCCTTTCAGGGCAATATATGGCTCTGCAGGCAATAAGCAGCTTTTTGGGGCAATTGGTGCCTTTGTGGTGGCAATCTGGGGTTTTGCAGGGCAATACATGGCTTTGTGGGGCAATCAGCAGCTTTGCGGGGAAATGTGTGGCTCTGCTGGGCGTTATGAGGCAATTTGCACCTTTGTGGATAAACACACGGGGCAAGACACAATTGTTGCCTCTGTGGGGCAACCTAGGGTTGTGAAGGGGTGATCTGGGGCACATGATTATTTGTGGGGCCTTCGTGGAGGGGATTGTAGAGCTACTGGGGAGGTTTGGTGAACTACATGCCAGTTAGACTGTATTTTTTAATAACCAGTGGAAGGGGAAATTTTAGGGCTGAG
>WMED01029119.1:0-10323 GCA_019650415.1 Pipa parva
AGCCCCGCACAATGCTACACTGTATCACAGGAATACAGCCCCGCACAATGCTACACTGTACCACAGGAATACAGCCCCGCACAATGCGATAGACAGGCAGCAGGCTACAGGGTATACCCATGTAACATGACCACCCCACACCCTGGAACATCAATCCTCAGCAGCCCAGGCCCCCTGCTAGCGGTTACTCTATCCCTCACCCCAGGCCTCGGTCCCATGCTTACCTTGTGTCCGCTTCTTGGCTTTACAGCTCAGGCACCCGGTGACACTCCCCCCCCTGCACGGTTCCTAGATAAGATACGGGCAACCGACGGCCTCTATCTCCCCAGTCCGCTCCCGGCTGGAGAGTGACGGCAGCGCCGGGGAAGAGGGAGGGGAGTGAGGGAGGAGGAGGAGGAGTGATTGGGGAAAGGCCCTTCCTATATCCACACTCTTTCCATGATCCTGTTCCCTGGGATCTTCCACTCTTATGGCTGGAGCGATGTCCCCAGTCTCCCCGGAGCGATGTCCCCAGCCTCCCCGAAGCGATGTCCCCAGTCTCCCCCGGAGCGATGTCCCCAGTCTCCCCGGAGAGATTCTATCCCTCCATAGTGATCTCCGCTCTTTGCCCCAGAGGCCCAATATTCCTCTCCCTTCCCCACTAGCCCTGGGTGTGTCTGGCTTGTCCGTCCCTCTCTGTGCAGGTTATTTCTCCCCTCCAATGTCACGTCTAACCTCAAATCCTTACTCCTGCTTCTCAGCCGTTGCTTCCCATTAGGGCTAAATCGTCTGACTGCACTGAAGTTGGTTTCTTATTCAGGCTGTCCATGCTTCTAATAAAATAATGCATTATAATTCCAGATAAATCATCTTTGCTATCTATATGTGATATATCGTTTTAATGCTCAGACCTTAAACTATGTAATGCTGCAAAAATTCATCCTGGCACAGAAGCAATAAGGGCACGAAACTGGCACAAAGGCTAGCCAGTGTGTCAACCTATTTTTTGGCCACAGAACAGTTTTGGGCTGGTGATTTTAGGCTCCATATATAAAGAGTAAGGCGTCATGTAAAAATTGCATCTGGTTTTAGCATGGACCAAGAATGCTATGGGCATAAAAACTGGCACTAATAAGGGCACCGATATAGTTTTCAATGTATGAAGATGGAAAACGAATACAATTTTTTAAATAGTTCTGGACCATTCATTATAAACTATAATAAAAAAAAAACCTGAAACATATTTTTTTGTGATTATCTTATTTAATGGGCACGTTGGGCACTAAAATGTGGCACATGACCTATTTTTGGTGATATGTTATGCAGATGCGTATGAGTATATGTGAAGTGACATCTGAGTGGCCCAACACCACTAACCCTTTGCAAAACCCCAGTTACTTATTCAAATTGCTGGAAAATAGCAGTTTGCCAGCTTTCATGCCAGTTTAGACACTCAGAATGATCTTGGGCCAGGCTAATATTGGTGATATGTTATGCAGGGGATGTGTATGTGAGTATATTAGAAGTGGGATATGTGTGGCCCAAGATCACTAACCCTTTTAAAAACAAGAGTTTAGTCATGGTAATAATAGGTCTTGTGCCACATTTTATGCCCAACATGCCATTAAATAATTTAATCACAAAAAAAAATTATATGTTTGAGTTTTTTGTTTTTTTTTTAATCATTTTAAAGTTTATAATGAATGGTCCAGAACTATTTAAAAAATTGTATTTGTTTTTCATCTTCATAGATTTAAAACTATATCGGTGCCCTTAGTGGTGCCAGTTTTTTTGCCCAGAAAAAGAAACCAACTTCAGTGTCGTAGTTGTCTGCGCTTTCACTCCTCCATCTGTTTCTAGTCTCTTACCCCCATCATGCAGTCTTCATAAAGACTATATAGCGCACACATGCTTCTCCTAGTTACACTGTAATAATCACATGAGAGTTACTAGCATTGGCCTTATTGGGGGGGGGGGGGGGGGGGGGGGGGGGGGGGGGGGGGGGGGGGGGGGGTTATTCACTAAGGTGCGAATTCGACTGTCAAATTCGCAAACAGCGGATTCCCGTAGCAAATCCTCTACAATTTTCCCATAATAAATTCACGACTGCGACAATATTCTCATTATAAAGATGCGACTGTGACAGTAGCAGCCTATTGCGACTGTCTTTGTCTGGCGAATTCGCACCTATACGCAACAATTTGGACTTTAGTGAATAACCCCCAACTGTCTTCACTGTAACCCCCATGCTGCAGCTCTGTAAATAAGTAATAAGTAATGTAGGTGGAAGAGACAGGTATAATACCACGTGCATATTTAATACAAATATAACAGCTATTTGCACCATTTCCTTGCTCTCAGATGCTGTATCCTGAAGTTTAATGATGCGTGTAGACTGTCATTCCACAAATACATCACAATCGTGTACGTTTAAACACCAAAAGGTCACAAGGCTTTTAACGTGCTATACATGTTTCAAGTTGATTTATTAGTACGTTAGAGACATCAGTATTCTACAATAAATCACATCATTCATTTTGAATGACTGAACATTTTTGAACTCAGTCCCCCACAACTTGTTATTTTAACTGCCAACCAGTTGCTAGGGTTTATTAAACTGGTAACAAGGCATTTGCTTTTTAAGGACTTACTAGAAGAGCCATAGAACAGAGCCAGAACCATGGGTGTTTGCAGAAAAAGGTTTTTAGGGAGGCAGAGCAGTGCCAGGACATCATTACATCATCACCAGGTCAAGTGATGATGCAGTGGGATGGTGGGTGCTGCCATATTAGGGATAGCTGCAATCATCCAATAGACAGATAGGGCAGGATAGAGAGAAGCATTGGAACTTGGACTGTCCCCATTGTGCTCTTCCTGAGTGAGGAGGCTGTGGATTATGTGGCTGTATTGCCAAGTGCTGGAAAAATATAATGTTACAGCAAAAATTTGTTGAAATGATTACTGGATATTGGGGATCAGAGCATGGCTTAACAATATAGGCAAATAAGTACAACAGGATAACTATATTTTATTTCTTAATCAGTGGAGTACTGTATCTATAATTTGGATATGTTTTGTTGCAGTAGCTGCATGTGGTTAAAACCATGACTATACTGTCACAGTGGAAGAACGTGTGTAGGGGTGTACTCCAATTTACTTCTTTAAAGGTGGTGTAAAATTCTTGGAAGCTAGACCAAACATCACGATAGATATCTTGTAGTGCAACAGACCTCGTGCATCCAAATAGCAGATTTTTGCAAATAGTTAAGTGCAACAATGTATGCAATGCAGGATTTTTAGCACAGTTTATCACCTGCAAAAATTTGCAATACAGTCACAAGTGGTAGCCCGTTAGATTTCAGTTACTTTTTAAAGTGGACCCGTCAGCAAAAAATGACATTGTTTAGTCTAGCATAGCATGCTAGACCAAACAACTTGTCATTTAAATTAATTAAAAAAAAAACTTACCTATCACATGCTATCCCTCGTTGTATCTTGCTGCCAACCCGACACCCAGCTATTAGAAGCTGTAGTGTCAGGTTTGGGAGGCAGTCCTCTGAAGCCGGCTTACTTGATTGACAAGGGCGTCAATAGGGCCAGAACTGCACCTGTGTTCTGTGACCGAGCTCGTAACTTGGTCAGCTCGGATCTTAAACTAATTATTCCCATTTAAAATAACAGAAATGTAATTAATCCATTTCAGCCCCCATCAGTTTGTATCTCGGACTTCAGCTCGAATCGCAAACAGGAAATTGGTCCGAGTCGCACCTTGTATCTCAAGAGATTCATATGCCAAGCAGCTTGTATCTGGAGGTACCACTGTATGTATATATATTTATATCTACATACACAAACATTAAGTTTATTTATAATGATCATTTAAGACATATACATTTTACATCCTACTGTATCCTTTGTTTCTCTCTATCCATGAACTTGTATTGCAAGGAATATAAACACAAGGTTTGGTGAACTTTGTAAGTGACATTTTTCTGGAAGGAGCAGAATAAATGTCTCGTTTGGGTTATTATTATATTTTCCATATTTGCTGTTCGGTGAGTTCTGCTAGCAAGCTAATGTGAACCAGTAAAATGCGTGAGAAAGAAGGCACAGTGAAAGGAAGTTGGGTCAGTGGGTTAGCACTCTCTAAAGACTAGAAAAGTTATTCACTAACTGTGTGCTAACAAAATAATTCTCAGCTAGAATTTATTGTTATGAAACAAGGAATCTGGGACAGCTACATAAAATGAGAATGTGAACATGCTTTTACTTTATAGGCACATAAATTGACTAAAAAAGTTTTACTTTAAGCTGAAAACATTTATGTGAAAAGCAGCGTACAACTCCCATAGTCCTCTGTGGAACTACTGGTTGAACCCATGGCCTTACACAGGTAGGTAGTAGAGACAGCTGCCTACGGCTGTATCCTAACAATCCTGTTGAGATAAAATGATTTTAGTTTGTTCTCAGCTTCTCTTTGTTGGGTAGTGAAACACATCTGCCCCATTTCTTAGACCCCAGGTGGGGCTTTCCCTAGGACAGGTTATGAAGGTCTGGGAGAAAGTGGATGAACTCAAAACAATCGAGGTATCAGGGGTTCTTATTTATTACTATTCATGTAGTGTTTATTTGAAATGGGAATACTTACACTATCCTTATGTTATGTTGGCTCAGCACTTTGATATGTCATCAAGCATCACACCTCATAGGGGGGAATTCAGCATGCAGCGAAGTGAGCTCCGAAGCATTCGGCTCACTTTGCAAATGGTATTATGTGCTCGCTGATGTCCTGCGCGCAGACCAAAAGAGTTGCCTCGCAGAGACGGGAATCCCTTTAATGCGCATGCTGATGTCCGCGTGCAGGACATCAGCATGCGCATAATACCATTTGCGAAGTGAGACGAACGCTTCGGAGCTCACTTTGCTGCATGCTGAATTCCCCCCATAGTGTTGTATCTACAGTCTATCTTGAAATCAGTTCTAGGTTATCATTTACCATGCACACATGTCTGCTAGACATTGTTACCTAAATCTATGTTAGTGCCTATACCCACCAACCACATGGCCCATGTAAGAAACTAAACTAAATTCCTTTACTGTCTGCTGTCTTGGATAAGAGACCTTTAGGCCGAAGCGTTCGGCTCACTTCGCATATGGTATTATGTGCATGCTGATGTCCTGCACGCGGACATCAGCATGCGCATTAAAGGGATTCCCCTCCCGGCGAAGAGACTCGAGTGCTTTAATCTCACGTTAAAGCATTCGCTGATGTCCGCGTGCAGGACTTCAGTGAGCGCATAACAGTCTGTGCGAAGTGAGCCGAAGGCTTTGGAGTTCACTTCGCACAATCGTGAATTCCCCCTGAATTGTCACATAAAGGTGTGAATTTGCCATTATTCAGCAAACTCTGTGACTGCTACTGACGCGCTCGTGTACTTTACTATGGGAATATTGTCGCAGTCGTGGATTTTCTATGGGAAACTGCTGTTTAGTCAATAAGGAGTATCAGGGCGTAGCTACCCAAAGGGATGAGACAGTTGAATTCGCACTCTGATAAATAACCCATGGGCAAAATTGATTAAACTCGAAAAGACCGCTCTGGGTCTTTTCTCACATTATTCTTGCGAGATTTTTCGAGATCTCGAGATTGAGTTTTTCGATCTCAAGTTTTTGAAAATTCTTTTTTTTTGATGGAAAGGTAGCCATACTTTACATTAGTAGCATGGCTACCTTTCTGTTGAAAATTTAGAAAAACTGGGATCGAAAAACTCAATCTCGAAATCTCTAAAGAAATTTTTCGAGAACAATGCGAGATTTCTCTTGGTAAACTGGGAAAGACCCAGAGCGGGTCGTGTGAACAGAGTACTTAATAACTTCTAATATTTGTTAGTGACACCAACTGAAGCAGGAAATTTGGCCGATTTCAGCTGTTTCACAGTTTCATTTATTTTCTCCATTAATATTGGTGCATATTCAATACTTATGTTGCTGTGTAAGATGGATGACCTATATTGTCTTTAAAGGATCAGTGACATTATGAAGAGAAAAATTCCCTTTTCGAATGTCATGGCAGTTATTGTAGTAATATTTGTGTAAATGTATTTTAAAACTTAAAAAAATCCTGGCTTTGTGTTTGTTTTTTTCTTTACTGATAGCAGACATTCTTTGGCTATTCCCTATAGATACACCAATCCATTACCACGATACATTACCAGCAGATGTGCTGTAAAATAAAATATTTTACTTTCTTAAACTCGAAAAAGCCTTTGTTTGCAAATGTAAAATCAGTATATACCGTAGTAGAAACAAAGACAAACGCAATATGATTTCTATTCTTTTAGGTATAATCAGGAGCGGAACCTCAATGAGGTAGGCCTTGGTGCATGAACGGCATCGGGGGCCCCATCTCCCTGTGGGACATCATTGGGCCTGGTAACAACCGAGACTGCTGTGACCCCTGTAATTATGCCAGTGGGTATAATAGTCCCCTACAAATCCTTTTGAGTATCACTAAGAAAGAGAAATGACATCAGCCTTTGATGATACTGGAAATAAATGTAATGAATTCCAGTATATTTTATACAGTGGAAATGCATGTAAGAATTTTAGAAACCAGAAGCACATTGATCTTACAGTGCTCTTTAGAGTCAATATAAAGGGAAAATCAACAGGCCCCATATCCATTTATACATAATGTATAATAAATCCGCATTCACATAAAATTCCATATGATTTCCAGAATCTACTCTATCTTAGCATAAAAAGCATTTTGACCCAGGTCAGGGCTAGATAATGGCTAGATCAGGGCTAAAAACCAACAGCGCTGAGAATGAATGGTGAGTCAAATATATCTGGGTAACATTTAATTATCAATAGTAATACGAATATGAAATCTTAATTTTTATGCGGTACAGAAAGACATTATAAATTAGCTTTAACAACAAAAAAAAGTTATAGCTTTGCCTACATTTTAAATAACTGTATTTTCTTCTTTTTGAAGAGTAGCGAAATGTTTTCGTAGATTTTGGAATAGGCGGCTCTGGAATAGGTGAGGTCACTGTCTACGCAGGAATCCACACCCCTGACCTACAAGGCTTGCACTGTTTAAAGTAGGAAAAATTCAGTCTCAACATTTCCAGCTTCGAAAACGGACAGAGCAGCTTTATAAAAAAAATAAAAACCTTAGGGTGTGTTCAGAAAGGCAATATTTTACATTTTGTTTTAAGAAGCAAAGAGACCTTCTTTCAAATAGTGCCGCTAAACTCATTCAGGATTGTTCTAGGTTATAAAAACTCCTAACGACAACTGCAAATTAATCCCCCCCCAGAAGAAAAAAGAATTTCTTATTGGGGAATATTTGAAACGCGTGGTGATTTTATACAAATTGTTTCCTGAATATGTTCACCACAGTAATTTTCCTATGGACCCTAAAAACACTCTCCAGCAAATTTTGGGCAATACACAAACAGTATTCCATTCAGTTTTGCAGTGAAAATTTATGATGAATTCACTTACAATATTTTCCATGTTCCCATTCATTTTAAGTACTATGGTCTCACTGTGCACATTATCAACATAGATGAGAATGGTACAGTATCTGTGATAAGCAACCTAAGTAAATTCACCAAGAATAATTTTGGCAATGAAAATGGGTAACAGTTTGTGTGTCATTGTAGGGTGCCAGAGAGTTTTTTGAGAGTTTCATGCTACAACAGTAAAAGGATGGTACCCAGACATAGACAGCTAAAGAACATGGAACCACCTCTGTAGAATGCCAAGGTGCCCAGCAACTCCTGATTTTACAGATGACCTTTTGGGACACCAGACTTTTTGCTGAGATCCAACGCCCACTGTGGCAATGGTGGTCCATAGGCAGGGGTAAGGGAACAGGACAGACAGAATAAAACTCAGGCTGGACAGGAGAAAAGAAGAAAGGAGAAAGCACATAACCTAGATAAGAACTGAGCAGCCGTGAGAAAATAAGGAAAAAGTTAGGGAAGGTACAGAGCAGGGAATATTGAGAGAATGTCTAAAGCAGAAACAGACAAACAAGAGACATAGAAACACAAACAATGGAAAACAGGAACCAGGGCAACAAATCCAAAAAATGACAAATAAGGTCAAAGACAGAATCCAGGCTAGGTCGGTACACAGGATAGTAGATCACTAGTAGCCTCAGACAGGAAACAGGTTCACTGAGACCAGCTTGGCCACTGGACACAGGAAAGGAGAGTGTTTATATAGGCTGGTGATTAACTAACAGGCAACACCTGTGCTGACTCACAACAGGTGAGTAACTAGTTAGATAAGCTCTAGTTTGAACACTACCTGAATAACACAGTGAACAGTTACACTTGAGCAGCAGGCTACTAGTGCGAAACCAGGCAGAGGACAACAGGCAGATTATGACAGTCTTTGCACAAGAGCTTACTCTCCAAAACAAATGGGCTTATATCTGAGGGTCCCACAGCGAACTATATAGGGGGAATGTATCCAGTGGCATTCACCCCACAGCAAACTATATAGGGGAAATGTATCCAGTGGCATTCACCCAACAGCAAACTATATAGGGGAAATTTATCCAGTGGCATTCACCCAACAGCAAACTATATAGGGGGAATGTATCCAGTGGCATTCATCCCACAGCGAACTATATAGGGGGAATGTATCCAGTGGCATTCACCTCACAGCAAACTATATAGGGGGAATGTTCTGTTCTGCAAGTCAGGAAACACAAGAAGAAAAAGCTGCCTGACTGCTATTGGTTAAGCAGTACGCTGACCTTTTGGCCGCATAAATTAAGTTGGAATGCAGGAAATTACAGAGGGAAAGCTGAGTTGTGCACATGTGCTAAGTAGTAAGTACGGCAGTAACTGGTCAGTACGTGTCACACTCACATTTCCTGTTGCAGGAGTTTATCAGTGCTGCCTATTCAATCATTCTGTATCACATGAAACAACTACTGGGGAGAAATGCTTCTCACTAAGATTAAGTACTGCATATGTAAATGTGTAATTTGACTATAGTTCCCCTTTAATACATTCCCCCCATTATCTACTAGCTGCAGTTGGGGGGCAGCTCTGGGCCATTTACCTAGACCCCCCTATCTGTATGATATGTACACCTCAGGCTGTCTTTTATTTGATTTAAAAGAGCCACTGACATTTCAGAGTTTGCTTTGGTATCTAATCCAGTACAGGATGGGAGATAGATTGTAACTAATGATATTTTATGAGATGACAGTATCCCTTTAGAGGAAATGAACTGCATTCACAAAGAACTTGTAGTAAATATATCTAATTACATTAAAGTCTTGTAAAATTGGATTAGTGGGTTTACCATGTGTTAAGCACCAAGACACCTAATTGAAATACTGTAAGATCATTAGTTATCAGTTCTTATGCCCCCAGAATGCCTACATTCTTGGACTACTTAGCTTAAAGATTCTTGAAAATATAGTTTACTTTTCCAAATGAAATAAGTTTATTATTTCTTAGAATCCTATACCAACATGTAGCACACACCAGGTTCCTTTCTAACCCCCGTATTCCTCTAAATTTTCATGTACATTGCAGTTTCCAGCTATGCCGGAATAACTGCCATACTAAGACAAACAGGATTATTTTCTAGTGTTAATGTCAATTAAAATAATGAATTTGAAGAATTACCATGTGTTTACAGAGTATTGCTTTTTTGTGTGAATTTCTGGGCATTTGTTTAAAGTCCTCTGAATTCGATCAATAGACAATACCTGCTAAATGTCCAGATAACAGCAAGCAAAATATACAGTAGAGCGAACGGTGGGAGTATACCCAATAGAAATACATTTATAAAAGAGCTGCAAAAGGGGTCAATGATTACCCACCCTACAAACACAACGCGACAGATTTAAAACATGCGCATTTGGCATTTTATTTGGACTATTTTTGACAGCATGATATACCAGCCCCCAACCTTAAATAATTGGGACGCACTTTCACTTATTTGCAAATTGATTTCTTTTCCTTAAATCTGAGTGCTTATTATTCAGATTTGAATATTTATTATTTTTTTTAGGAGAATATTTTGCTATATTTTTGTTGGGGAAAAATTTAAATTCCGTTCATTTAAAAGGGTCTTATTTTTTTTTTTTCCGTCTTTAATGGGTTTCATATGCGTTACTCCAAACTAATTCATTGTACTTACAACTTTTTCCATTTGCCTATGTTCCCATTATTTTACCAAAGACATATATATCTCGTTAGAAGTATCCTTGCTGTTTGATGCACATATTCGCATGGTTGCCATTAGCAAAGTATGTTTTTTTAAGAATGTCCTCGGGGAAATATCTTTTTCCAGGATGAA
>WMED01029120.1:0-10323 GCA_019650415.1 Pipa parva
GCTGGAGTTGATGTGTCCTTGATTGGAAGCCGTCCGATACCCTCCGAGGCACCCGCTTCATTGTTGTATGAGGGGATGTAGCGGTCAGTACAGAACTTTAATGATTTATTAAGAACAAGTTGTGGGTGTAGACAACCTGATGCAACCAGGTTCCAAACTATACATGGTTCAATACTTACATAAAACACAATACAACATTTTAAAGGGCGAAATTTATTAAACTTAGAAAAAGCCCGGTTTCACTTTTCCAAGTTTATCCTGAGAACATCTCAGCTATTCGTGCGGTAAAATTGCTCGATTTTCCATCAATATTTACTGACCAAAACTTTTTGATCAAGTTTTTCGATGGAAAGGTAACCATACTTTACATTAATAGTATGGCTACCTTTTTATAGAAAAATCGAGATTGAAAAACTTGATCGAAAGTTTCTGTCAGTAAATATCGATCACAACAAGATCTCACGGGAATAAAATTTGAAAAGTGAAATTGGGCTTTTCCGAGTTTAATAAATTTCGCCCACTATGGGTTTATTCCCTCTCATCACATACCTGTACACCAGTCTTTTTTGAGAATTCAATATTGTACCCTCCCTCCAAAATGAGAAACATTTTTAAAATCAAAGCTTTAAAGGAAAGGTTTATAAAAACCTACATTGTTTTAAATGACAAAAAAGTATGAAAAACATTCTTCCAAAAAATAAAACACCATATTTTCCGGCTTATAAGACAACCCCCAACCTTTTCTGTTAAAATATAGTTTTTGCTATATACTCGCCGTATAAGGCTACTCCTCTTCCAATGCAAATCCTGCTTGGATTGGTCAGCTCTCCTTGCCTGCCCAGCCCTCCCTATCTCCAAGACTATCAGACCACTATCACACTGTGCTGCCCCCAGAAGCCCCTTCCTACACTGTGCTTCCCCCACAACCCCCCTCCCACACTGTGCCACTCCCTCCTTCCTACTCCCTACCCTTTGAAGGAGGGTGGTGCTATTTTAGTGCTGACCCCCTACAGCATTTACTCTCCCCAGCAATGATTCAACTTCCTACCTCTCACAGGAAGTTACATCATTGCTGGGGGAGGAATGCTGTAGCGCTCAGCTCTACAGCAGAGACAGCAAGGTGACAGAGGAGGCAGATAGGGAGAGTTAAAAGGGGATACCTGGCATATAAGATGACCCCCAACTTTTAAGAAGATTTTCAGGGGTTAAAAAGTCATCTTATATGCCGGAAAATATGGTATGCACAATTGGAAAAAAATTATCTGAACCTCCGTGAGTTCTCTGTATCATATGTTAAGAAACTGAGCTCGAAGCACACATTTCAAAAGAGAGTTTCTTTTCAGATGAGCAGCAGAACTTTAACATACAGTCCAAAAGTCTCAATCAGCAGCCAAAATAATATAAAAGAGGAGCTGTGCAATTTTCAAAGAGTAAACGATTTGCAAGAATATATCTCAGGGGAAAATAACAACAAAAAATAAAATAAAACTGTTTCGAGAGGCAGGAAAAATAGATCATCTAAAAAAAGCTGAGTTTTAATCGGCAGTTGGAAGGATTTTGGAAGTACTTCAAATATTACTCAAGAAATATTGGAAGCGACGCTTTTGAACAAAACAGAAAAATGAAAAAAAAAAAAGGATTCATTTTCCTAATCAATGCAATGTTATTTTTTAATAGTGTAACATTTGTAAGCCAGTGGTATTTTTTTAAATATATTTAATAGAGACAAATGGGTAAAACGCTAAAGAAAAAAAAAAAAAATCTACATCATAAAGGAAATTTTATTTGTTTACAAGAGGTCATAAATAAAATGTATAACATCATCAAAATGCACTTCCAGCAAGCTGCAGTGTCAGGTCTAATGCCATACTGAAAGCTTGCTTAGTTAGCTACTGTATATTGTACTGAAGATTTGGTAATAGTTTCTTTTTATTGTGCAAGTCAAGCTGCCATCCAACTTATTTCACACCCTGGCAGACTCACTGCAAAAATATAGATTTATTCAAGCGCTCTAATGAAAACACTGTCTTTCTTTTATTATTCACGTATCAAAGATGTTAGGAAAACCAAAATCGAACTATGAAGCCCAGAGCAGAGTCTAACTTCCATGTATTTGTTCAGCTTAGGTTTCTGTACAGAGTTCCGGTGACCAAGAAGTGCGTCATTTTTAGAAGAAAAGACCAAGGTTTGTCCCACCATCTTATCATACCTTCCACCTTCAAAAATTTGCACCTTTAAACATTTTCAAATATGTATTTCAAGGTTTTCATTTGATTAAATTGGTGCAAAAAAAGTATTCCAAAATGGGTTTACTTATATCGTAAGAAAGTCCAAATAACTTTGATGACTGGTGATCCAGAGAAGATGTGGAAGCGCAAGAAAAACAAAAACAGGGGGAAGGAGGGAGAAGGTGAAATCTCCGCTAGGGTGAAATTTATTAAAATCAGAAAGACCACTCTGGGTCTTTCTGACTTTATTGAGAGAAATCTTGTTTTGTTCTTGTGAGATTTTGTTCGAGATCGAGTTTCTCGATCCTGAATTTTTAATATTTTCTCTGGAAAGATAGCCATGCTACTAATGTAAAGTATCTCTACCTTTCCAAGGAAAAAAAGTAGAAAACTCGAGATCTCGAAACTCGATTTCAAGATCTCGAAAGAAAGATCGGGAGAACAAAAAGACCGCTGGTCTTTCTGACTTTAATAAATTTCGCCCTAGCTAATGTGATACAGTAATGGATAATGTTCATATTCACATCACACGTGAGTATCAAGCCAAATAGGTGAGATAGAAATCAGAACCAAAGTGAATATGTTATGGTCATACAAGACCAGTGAAGAAACAGAGGAAGGTGACTGAACCCCTAAGCACCCCCCCATGTGTATGCATTCACCAGATCACAATAGATAATGAGCAAAAAACAATAGCAGATCACAGAATTTGCCAATTCTTGAAAGCATCAATCAATTAAAGCGACAACAATCCTTCTTCAATCAGCAAACCATTAAATATTGATGATTCTTCATTCAATGTTTGCGTTGCGTGATTCCCAGAAAAGAAGCTATGTTGACTGCCAAAAAGCAAGGCTGCCCTTTCTTACAGCCTATGTCAGCATCCGCCAGGTAAAGACCTCCTTTCTCCTATGTTAACAGCTACCCTGTTACCGTGTTGAAAATCTTCAACTTTATCACCAGTTTGCCTATTTATCAAAAATTATAAATGTTTCTAACCTCTTCTTGTTCAGTCAGTTTTACTGTAGCCACAAAGCTAGTCAGTAAGTATCCAACAAGCAAAGTCAACAACAACAATGCATATCAAAAAAATAAAATGCAAGTAATCCCCCCAACCCAAATCCTTTAGCTGGGGGGATGGGGTAAGCACCCTGGATAGCATCAGTGACTGACAACCTCCCTTACAGAACCCTTTGATGTTGATTTAAATGTGTGATTTAAATGTGATTTAAAAAGTGGTCCTTGTCTCTTCCTAAGGTTCCCCTTCCCACATACTAGCACTGTTGATCCACCACCTTGACGTATTTCCCCAATCCACTAGGAAAGAGGGGAGGGGAAAAAGCAGAGTGGAGTTATATGTTCCTGTGGACTCCTGAACATCATTTTATATGTATTTGTTTAAAGGGGGTTACTTGAATTTTAGTTTTTATTTTCATTGATTGACCTCTTAGATACTTTGTTGCTGGGACACATTTTTTACTTGTTCGTTGACTAACTCATTTGTTTTACTTTCCAGACCATTTTTTGTTGGTGGTTTGGTGTTAATGATGTCGCTGTTTAATTTACCTTGTTTCAACACTGGCATTCTCATTTAAATTTTCTTCATAATATTTCTGCTAATGAATTCCTTTAAAAATGCCATCTTGTGATGACTAGAACAATTTTGTAGACTACAATCATTTTAACAAGATATTTTCAGTTTTTTTTCACTCTCATTAAATGCTTTCTACTTCAAACCTGGAGGAGCCAATAGATGAGCTATTTAGGGATTCTCAGAAGTAAGAAAATTGAGGCTTCCATCATTTGGTCTTTTGATATGAGCGTAGTTACTAAGTAACCAAGACCAGTTAGTAGAAGCAAAGATGCAATATTTTGCTGTGATGAGCACTTTGGAGTCTCTATCCATATATATATATGAAAAGCTTTGCCACTTCAAGTGATGAATAGCACGTAATATCTCATCTGCACTTTTCTGAAGTGGAAATAAGAAAGCACAGATGGTAACAGTTTCTACATCATTTTCCCAGCAATGGGGGGAGGTCGACTATAAATACCTGAGCCTACACTGAACATTTTCTACGGTCAATGGAAAATACATCTAAAATATTACTGAAAGCAAAGTTACTGAGACAGATTGTTTGTTGGGATTATTTTACATCATATGCAGACAAATTAATTTACCAGTACATTCGGGATACACTTCTGTTTCAGTTTTTCTTAGAAACTAGAGCAATCACAGCTGGTTAAAAACCACACAAGGCAGGATAATGCACAATGGCAAAGAAATAGAGGATTATCACAGACAGGGGTTAGGAATCCTTCTTATATATATATATACAGTATATATATATATATATAGTATATATATATATATATATATATCCATGTATAGGAATATTGTAATACATTTCTATCTAACTGCTTATTTCATTGTAGAGGGACAACATGCCATTATAAGCACATGTTGTGGGCTGGACCCTATTAAAGGGACATTAGAATGGAAAATCTATGGATTGCTGAAAATGCAGCTTTTCGTGCTGAGCTAAAGGAGGGTAGGCCAGCAATCTGGATGAAAAAAAGATTTCAAAATACAAACAGAGGAAAGTCAAGCAAGCATTCTATCATTTTTCAGTTTAATCTGAGAAATTAGATTTTGTTGTCTCAGCTGAAGTCTTCAGTTTTAAATTAGATCCTGGATACAGTGCATAGCACCTCTTTTGCTGTAAAATCAGGCAAAGTTCTTAGTTCCATTTACGTAAGAGTCAATACAGTGCATAATGTCCATCATATGAATCTCCGTAAATAGTGCAGAGTGCTCATTAGACATACCCAACTGCAATGCAGAATGTCCAGCATAGTTACACCAATCCAATATGCCATAGATTTAACTAGTCTTCCCTGGCTTTGTACAGTAGATATGCATGGGGGACCCTTCCTTCCACAGTTTATAGTTTATAAGGTTGAAAAAAGGCACAAGTCTATCCAGTTCAGACTATTTTCCTGCAATGTTGATCCAGAGGAAGGCAAAAATCCCATGAGGCAAGAGACAACTAATGCTATATTAGGGAAAAAATTCCTTCGCGACTTCAAATATGGCAATCAGAATAAATTCCTTTGATCAAGATCTAAGTTTAAGTAATATAATACCCATAACTTGTAATGTTCTTACACTAAAGGAAAACATCCAAACCAGTTTTGAACTCTTTAATGGAATTAACCATAACAACTTCTTCAGGCAGAGAGTTCCATAACCTTACTGTTCTTACAGTAAAAAATCCCCTTCTATGTAGATGCAGAAACTTTCTTTCCTCTAAACGTAGAGGATGCCCCCTTGTTATACTTACAGTTCTTGGTATAAATAGATTGTGAGACAGATCTCTGTACTGACCCCTAATATATTTATACATAGTTATTAGGTCACCCCTTAATCCTCTTTTTTTATACTAAACAAGCCCAGTTTTGATAATCTTTCTTGGTAATGTATATTGTTCATTCTTTTTATTACTTTAGTAGCTTCCTTTAAACCTGCTCAAGCTCAACCACAGCTTTCTTGTGCACTAGTTCCCAAAACTGCACACAGTATTCCATGTGTGGTCTGACCAGTGCTTTGTAAAGCGGTCAATAAAGTTCTTGTACACTTGCAACTTTGTAGCCACTCAGGAGCTTCTGCACAAAACAATACAAAATGTGATACAAAAGATGACATGGAGCCATACCAGCAATGTTTTAACTTAGTTGTTAGAGAGCACAAGTTACTTGTTGGTCAGTGGGCAGAGGGTGAGAATCTTTAATCTATTGGGCAGAGTTTTAGGGAGTAATTCAGCAAAGAGCGAACTTACCCTCCAATCCTTCGTGTCAGTACGCAGAGACTGTCACGCGTTCGTTGAGTCCTTCACGCACACAAGTAACAGACAGTACAGAGGTAACAGGAGGAGGGGCTAGAGTTAGCTGAAAACCTCTGCTCCAAGTGCTTGTTTCTTCTTCCATTGCTATGATTATTTTGCAGAATCAGTAATCCTAAACCTGTCATTCTAACACTTAGGGGGAAATGTATCAAGTGGTGATATCACAATGTTAACAATAGTTGCTAAAAACTAACAGCTATTTACCATTAATAGTGCGCCTAATGATAACTTAAAGAGTTTTGTGTAAAAAGATTTGCATCTTTTTTTTTTTTTACACTAATTATTGGTTTGTATAAAAAAATGTTAGCAACGTCCGCTTGTGTCCAAATGTTAGCAAAATATTAGCAATATGATACACAAATGGTAATTGCTGACATTTTTTACACAAACCAGTCATTAGTGTAAAAAAGACACAAAACAGGAATTGCTAAAATTTTTTACACAACATGGTGTAACTGCTTCTCTAACACAAGGGTTCAGGCAGGGGTTCATTGTAAAATCATTCTAAGCTTCATACATCCACCGCACCTGGTCTTAAACACTGATTTTCCCAAAAATTTAAAAAAAAAACCTGCGCAGCTGGTGCTAAATGGATGCAAAGTGAATATTAAATGCTAATGAACGGACACAAAATATTTTGCATCCTTTTATTAGCAATTGGCTGCCATTTTTTCCCTTAACTCCACTTGATTGATTTCCCACTTATTGTACATAAAAGCAGGTAACCATTAAATACAAAGCACTTTTTATCTGTTCCAATGATCCAGTATATTAGGCCAAGTTGCTCTCCACAGTGGGATTAAAAGAGATACTAAGGAGGTTATTGGCTAAAGTCCAAATTGTTGCGTAAAAATGTGTGAATTCACCAGTTAAAGACGGTAGCAATAGACTGCTACTGTCGCAGTCGCGAATTCATCATGGGAATATTGTCTCGACTTTACTATGGGTATATTGGAGTCAATAAAAAGTAGAGAATCAGATTGTAGCAACCCGAAATATATTACCCAGTGCTTTACATTCACTTCAGTCCCTGCCCTGTGGATCTTACAATCTAGTTTCCCTATTCAGTCTCACACACACGTATGTTTTTTTTGGGTAGTGGGAGGAAGCCAGAGTGCCCAGAGGAAGCCCATGCAAGTGCTGGGAGAGCATACAAACTCCACGCAGAAGTCCAGGGTGGAATTGAACCTAGTGCTGCAAGGCAGCAGCGCTAACCACTGAGCCACTGCGCTGCTCACACTTAAATCATGATTTAGCAGGGATCTGATTGGAGGAGCTATAATGTCAATCATCATTTAGCCCCGCCCACCCAACTTGGGAAAGAAAAGTCAGGCTGACAGGGAAGATGACAGAGAGAAATGCTGTATGTGTACATTTTTTAAAATACATATATATTTACAAGGAAATGAGAAAGGTGGTATTCTCTGGAAAAAGCTCTTTTTCCAGAGAATACCACCTTTCTCATTTCCATGTATTAAAGAAGGAGTTTCCGAAACACACTCCAGTGGAACAAGCTGCAAACGATATCACTTTAAGAACTTTTTTCACACTAAGTCATTTGAGTATAATTGTTTTAGCGCTGCTTGCATTTGGTTGTGCAATACGAACCATTATTCCCTTGTATATATATTTACAAAACATTTAGAACCTAATTTAGTATTAGAGTTGTCCTGTTCCTCATTGATCATCTTTTCCTCAGTATTAATACATTTATTATTGACTGCCCATCCTTTCTTCAGAAAGGAAAAAAAAATATTTACTTGCTTCCAGTGTGATTTCAAGAACAATTAATTGGCGACCCTGAATTTATCACTAATGAAGTGCTCCTGCTTTTAATTTCATTCCAACTCCTGACACCACCTGCGGAGAATTTTCAGTTGTGAGCTGCACATGTGCTGTGATGCGTCATTTGGCTCAGCGGGGAGGCTTAAAAGCAGGTTCTGGCAGGGATCTCCATCTATTGGATTTCTGAAGGATGATGTGTAGAAAAATATATGACCATTTAAAGTGGACGGGGGGCTCAGTTTGATCCATAACAGCAAATATCCAGCTGGAGAGGTCACTAAATGAATCATGAAATGTTAATGCAGTAATGTTAGAAAGCATCTTCCTCTTGATGAATTTTCATTGTACCATTGAATTTCTCAGTAAATGAAATCCCTTATGATTAAGACTTGCTTCAACTGAGCAGCCTTTTCTATATTCAAGAAGACTCGATTCTATTCATTCTCATTAATATATGAGATGATCTGTAATAAATGAGCTTCCCTATCTTTTCTCCTGTTTAGATTTGTACACTTCAGCGTTATTAACAGTCCCTGCAATTACTCCATTGCTTATATTATGCTTCAGACCATGCATACACATTTACCCAGGCTCTACTAAATAAAACACTGACTTCAGCATCAATTTCCCATTTCTGTGAATCATAAATCAGTAAAAAGTCACAAAATGTTGTGTAAATACTTGTTTGGAAGTCGTGCGTCTACAGGACAATTTGCACTGTGATAAATATGCCCTTATACGTCTGTTAATTCACAATACCACATACAGGGGCTAAAAAAGATGGATAGGGACTGCAAGATTAAAAAGTTAATTGGAGTTATAAGTCAGTATCAGCATGGAGGTCTAGGTCCAGTAGTTGCACTGAGGCACATGGGTCCCTAGCTATACCATTTCCCTTATTATAACCTACTTTCTATCTATTATCTCTGATACAGAACAGTTTAGAAGGTTCTCCAACCTTCTAGCTTTTATCTTCCACCTTTCTCCTGGGTGTTTCCATTCTACTCACATTGCCATGTAGCCCATGGAAGTGTCACCCCATTTCCCTAAAAATCTCAAATCCTCTTTTCTATGCTAGTTCTTCACCTCCACGAGCTTCTGCTTTCATCCTAATGGTATCATTGGAAGTATTTCTGTACTGCTCTGGATGTCTTTGACCTAAGCTTTTGTCCATTTTAATACAATTATTTTTATTTTTTACTGTAACAGAAACATGGTACTGACAGATTAAACGTGTTTCCCCCTAAAAAAGGAAAAAAGTCTCTAGTTCTCTGAAAGGGATCAAATTAACTCTGCCCCCACTCCGCCAAGATGACTGCAGACCTTCCAATCAATATTGACCTACACAATTAGGCTAGAAGAAATGAATATTTGGAACCCAGGGAAAGAATGCCCCCATTTCTCCAACTAATCTGCTGTTTTGGTGATTGCAATTACCATGGTGCAGTGTGGTAGAACACAAAATGGGCACTATGGACTTTAGCAAAAAATCCTTAATATTATTATCCAATAATTATATCTGTATACAAAGAATGAATGTTATGGAAGAAAAAAAAGGAACAAGGCAAATACTCTCTTTCAATACCTTATTATACAGTGCTGTGTCCCATAAGAAATACTTAGCTAGAGAATACTGACAATTTTTCAGGCTTAGTACCTCTATTTATGATTAGACTATTTCCATTATTTTAATCCAGACAAGTTTTTCTTCCCTCTGGTGGAAGTGGGAAACTTCCTTCCCACGTGTCTACAGACTATACCATTTTATTAGAGTTGTGATATTCCACCCATATGTCCTTGTCTCCCAATGACCTGGAAGAAAGGAATAGGAAACCAGCTGAGCTTCTGGAGCTATCAATAGCGAACATACTCATTATAATTTCTACTGCTTCTTTAGCTTTAAAGCAGGCCTATTCAATTACTTTTTCTTCTGGGCCAGATTTGAAAATTTTGAGATGCCACTGGGCCGAAGACTCCTACTTCTATTATTTCTTGAGACTTAACTCTAAATATGCTACCACCTGAACTAAATTATAAAAATAAAGGAATTCACAATAAAGGCTTTATACTGCATCATTCATTGATTAGCAAAATAATTCAAGTGAAATGTTAACATTTGGCCGAAACTTTGACCAGAATACTTTTAACAAGGCATCTGTTAATCACTTATTTTTAATAAAAAAGAACTTAGAACATATTTTTGTAACAGTCAGGGGGGAATTCACAATTGAGCAAAGTGAGCTCCGAATCCTTTGGCTCACTTCACACATGGTGTTATGTGCTCGCTGCTGTCCTGCACGCGGATATCAGCGAGCACTTTTAAAGGGATTCCAGTCTCGGCGAGGTCTTTTGGTCTCGCAGAGACTGGAATCCCTTTAAGGCGCTCGCTGATGTCCACGTGCAGG